>VNJZ01012516.1:0-17779 GCA_008042795.1 Drosophila asahinai
TCCTTAGTCCGTCCAATCTTAGAGTATTGTTCCTGTGTGTGGAGCCCGCAGTATAAGGAACAGCAAGATCTTATTGAATCTGTTCAGAAGCAATTTCTTATCTTTGCCCTTCGAAATTTAAACTGGGATTCTGAAAGATTCTTACCGAGTTACCGGCATAGGCTAAAATTAATCGACCTTCCGCCCCTACATCATCGCCGAGTTTGCAGTGGAGCGATCTTCGTCCACAAGCTCCTTCTTGGTCTTATCGACTCGCAATTTTTATTAAATAATGTTGATATTGCTGTCCCTTCAAGATTTACTCGTTCTTTCCGTCCTTTACGTTTGCCTATATGTAAATCTAATTATGCACAGCACGACCCATTTAATGTTTTATGTAAAAATTTCAATGCTGTGAACCATATAATTTCTAACGAATCAATCGAAGTCATTACAAATAATATTTACAAGTTTCTTGAGTCGTCCGAACTGTAATTTTGTTAAGTTTATAGTTTTAAGCCTTATTGTTTAGAATTTAAGTATAGCTGTGCTAACAGATATTTGTTATGCAATATATAAATAAATAATTACCCAGTAAATAAATAAAGGTGGCCTCGGAACCAGAGTCGATCAAGGCTCGTGCCTGGAACTTGCACCCTAGATGGCAAATGTTAATGAAGGCTGTGCCCAGTAGGACGGCTCTTGAACCGAAAGCGCAGCACACTTGCACATCAGAGTAATCCTCTGAGGCTCTTGGAGTAGGCGCTGGTCTAGGCCTGGCTGTCGCGGACGGACTTGGAGCGGCCGCGAATGGATTACCGCGCTGCAGGAGAGTGTGATGGCGGCTGTGGCATGTGAAGCAGCTATGGGTACTAGTGCAATCACGTTGCTGGTGCCCTCGGGCAAAACAGTTCAGGCAAAGCTGCTTTCTTTTAATGTAGTCGGAGCGACCATTGACATCCATTTCAAGAAAGAGAGGGCATAAGCAAACCGGATTGTTCTCCCTGGAACAGAGATCGCACCCTCTTGGGCCTGAAGCAACTCTGGCCTCGAAAGAATTGAGACGACGCGCTGGGTCGCTCGCCGATGTCGACCTTGACGGAACTTGCCCCGACTTCTAGGACTGATGTCGTCGATAGCCTCCAGAGTACGATGACGCTCTCTCAAAAACGGGTCTAACTCATTCCAGGTTGGAATTTCAGCCTTGTTGTGAATGGATTGCTCCCACATTGAAAGTGTGATTTTGAGAAGCTTTAAGGTAACCATATACACCAGAAGACAATCCCAAGTCTCGACTTGAATAGCGGACATGTCTAAGGCTATCAGGCAACTATGGCTTGTGCCTTGCAGCTCTTTCAGAGCGGCTCCGTACTCTTGGGGGACAGCCTGAATGTTGAAGAGAATTTTCAACTGGCTATTGACCAATAACCGCCGATTCTCGAAGCGGTCGGTGAGGCTTCGCCACGCGGAAATAAACCCTTCATTGGTCAGCGGGGCCGTGAAAATAATGGCATGCGCATCGCCACTTGTCTTAGATAACAGGTGAAACAACTTCTGCACCGGTGTGAGACGCGAGTTGTGGATGTATATCGCGATGAAAAGGTCTCTGAAGGTGGGCCACCGAAGATAATCACCAGCGAACACTTCGGTGTCCACTGGTGGCAAACGACAACCCGTAAATGGGGGTGTGGGATCACTGACGGAAGCCTGAATGGACTGGGAAGCGGCCTTGTTTATTATGTCCTGAAGCTGGACAACACACCTTGAATAGACGGAGTAACAGTAACTGTACTTGGATTCAAGCACTATCGAAGTGGCCGTGCTATCGGCGGACAAGGCAAGAAGAAGAGAGCAGATTTCATAGCTCTTTTCCACCTATTCCCACAGGGCCCGGATTTGGTTCCGATGGCATTGGCACATGCCAGGGGAAAACCGTTCAGATTCAGAGGCACCCGGAGTATGGATATCTACTTCAAATTGACTTATCCGGTCTGTTGTGGCAATAAACTTTTTGAGGGCAATGTCTACCTCAGTTTGAGCCATTTTGGACAAAGACCGAGTAAGCCTTGACGAGGGATCAGGGATAGTATTGATAGACTCGTCGCTTTTTGCCCTTGGAATGGCAGTGGTAGCCTTTGGCGATAATTCAGACGGCCGCGGAGACGGGGATTGGGATCTTGCCTATCGGATTGATGGGATCGACCGCGGCTTCTTGTCGTCTCCCGTGGGCATTCTCGGACTCGGAATACCAGACAGCGAATGCCACAAAGCACAACGAGTAAACTTTTAGGCAACGTCTGTGTTCTGATTGACTTAATGTCAGTTGTCGGAAGGGGAAGCAGATTAAATTCAGGAATAAATTGATACGAATTGTGGAAACGAGTCCAGTTGGAATTTTTTGTACTAGGACTAGAATGTCGGAGTGAAAAAAAAGTCGATTCAGAAACCGATCATGACCCAAGATTGTCTGGCGAGAATCGTTTGAATTTAATTTTTTTTTTTCTATTTTTTTTTTACGGAAAAAGAACGTTAAGGCAAGCAGAGAAGAAAAAAGAAAAACCAACGGAGTACGGTGACACTGCTATTATGTAATGGTTTAAGCGGAGTGGAGGGCACAGTGCAGTAACAACACGAAAAAAAACGGGACCAGTATCTGGAGATCGATGAAACGGTATTATATTATTTATTTTGTTATCCCCTTTGTTCAGTTCTTGTTTTTCTTGTTTATATTCATTCTTTCTTTTAGTATGGTTTGCTAAATTATTTAATTGTATTTATTTATTTTATATTCTGCTGCGAAATTGTTTTTTTTTTTTATATATATATTTTTATTATTAACCTTTGGGGGTGGCGAAATATTTTCGCTCGCTAACTATAGTCGCAAAAAAACAGACCCGTAATAAAACTAAATAAATTGATTACTAATTTCGGTAATTTTTTTTTATCCGTAAATAATTTTTCGCACGTAATTATTACCGAGCCGGACAGGAGTAATTAAAAAACCTTGGCTTTGGATCGGGAGAAATGCTTGAATTAAATCGAAAGATATATGGTCACACTGTTTCGGATATGGAGGTGCACTTTGGTTTCTAACTTTATTAGTTAGTTGGAATCTAATAAAAAATCATTCAAGAATTATTTTATTTTAGTGAATATATTTCGTTGACCGCTGCTGTATTTGCCCCGATACTATTTTGGAGACAATGCGTGTTTGTGTTTATATATTTTTGCATTAACCGTTTGCCAATGCAGAGTAGCGAAAATAGCAGGATGAGCGAGCCCGCACAATATGTATGTGTGTGTACTTGTGTTGGATACTGCTGTTTATCCTACAATGGAAACCCGATAGCTGGACTGTAGTTGCGAGGTCGTACAAAAAGTATGGAACCAGAAAATATTTGTATGTATATATGGGCATGCATTCGATTATGTATATATGTTGGTACAGCAGAGAGTCGAGCGGTGGACTGTATTTGAATTGACGGAACAAAAAAAAATTAGGTGGAGAAAAAGAAAATATGTCATGCACAGGACAAAAAAAAATCTCAACAGCGGCGGACAGTTCGACGACCAGGGAAACTCCCGAAACTAGTGCATACCGCTTGGCTGATATTAATTATGCCTTTTTATTTTTCACCACACAATTTCACTTTTAGTCGGCGAATTTTCTCATGGAGGCAGAATTTACCAAAGCATCCCCTGTTCCATCACAAAATATACCAAAGATTACGGTAAGGTCGCCCACACCTAAAAAAGTAAAGTCGCCACCTCCCAAAAGGTCTACTTCTCCTGTCGAAAGAGTAACGCGTGCCAGCACAAAAATGACTGCAACGGCTGCCGAACTCGCCCTAAAGCAATTTAATGAAGTTTCGGATCGACTTTCCGAATTGGAATCCCGAATTAACATTCCCTAGGCGGTCCCTCCTACGCTATCCGTCCTCAATATTCGCCGAGACGAAATCCGAGAGGTATGGGTCCGCATCGAAAAGGAGTACGATACATGTACCACGTGCCTTGCAGCAGCCGGAGAAATGGCAGCTGAGAGCTTGCCAGTTCTCAAGGCTAAATACGGCTACTGCTACAGCGCGTATGAAAGCTGTGGTGCCCAGATAGCCGACATGATAGCGCAAACTCCCCAACTTCCGCAATCTCCCCCAACGCCAGCTGATCCTTCCCAGACGTATATTCCGTTAGGCTGCCGGCTTCTTCCGTGCGATACCGAGTTTTTCACCGGTGATTATCTTCGCTGGCCAACCTTTAGGTATCTGTTTACGGTCATTTACATTAACAATTCCTGGCTAACGCCGGTCGAAAAATTATTCCACCTGAACGCCAAAACGACCGGCGACGCACACACCATAGTTTCCAAAGCGCCTCTTACTAACGATGGTTTTCGCTCAGCCTGGGCTGGGACTGTTTTACGAGAATTGCGGAATCAATATTGATAATTGGGAATGTATTCTGGTTCCCGAAGCTCACACTTTCCTTATGGGAGCAGTCGCTACACGACAAGGCCAATATGTCTACTTGGCAAGAACTTAATGGTTTCCTAACTGAGCGTTACCGGACACTAGAAGCCATAGATGACGTGTGACCATCAGGCTTTAGTCAGTCCCAGCCCAGAGCATCGACTTCTAATTCCGCGTCCCGGAGGACAAATTCCTACGAGGCAAGAGTAGCACCCAGATCTAGAGGGTGCGATTTGTTTAATACTTTGCGACGTGGTATAGATCGGTTTGGCTGGGCACCGCCATAATCGACAATTGCCACCTGGGTTCCAATTTCAAAGCTCGTGCGCTGACCTGAGGCAACCTTCATCACTGAGCGGCTCTTTAACTTAATAAAATTGCCTCATCAAGTTATCCTAGCTCAGGTATCAGGCTTAAGCCAGACAGTATCCGCTGAATCCAAAAAGCTCTGTCAGCTCATCGTTCGCCAAACCGGCCTAGCTTGCAGTTAAGTACGACTGCCTACGTTCATTCGGAACTAGCGGGAAATCTTCCATCTTGTCCGCAACATTTTCTCCCGGATATTCGCGAACTTCCACTAGCGGGTCCAAAGTTTTACAAAAGCGCGCAAATAGATCTTCTGATCGGGGCCGATATACTCCCATCCATTCTCCGAAGCGGTACCCGATCGAACATCTGTGGCTCTCTTCTCGGTCAAGAGACAATTTTCGGCTGGATCCTAACAGAACCAGTGCCTGCATCAAGGACAAATACGATTTCAGCCTTTTCCATGCGACACCTCCCTAGAGAAACTCCTCACCAAATTTTGGGGATTGAGGAAATTTGAGGATCTGCCAGTAAAAGTGGCAAAAGCATCTGATGTGACCTGTGAAGAGAATTTCCTCCGGACGACTACGAGAGGCAATAGCGGCAGGTATGTCGTAAGCCTTCTGTTCCGTGATTCCGAAAACGTGAATTCCGCCCTTGGATATTCCAGATCCTTTGCGTAAGCCCAATATTTAAAAAATGAACAACGCCTAAAAAGGGATAGTCAACAGAAAACTAAGTATGACTCCGTGATACAAGAATATCTTGATCTCAACTATATGAAAGAGGTACATCCCACCCACGATGCTGCCAGCTATTACCTTCCGCATCATGCCGTGCTTAAGCCGGAAAGTACAACCACCAAGCTTCGGGTGGTATTTAATGCTTCCAGACCTTCAGAAAAGGGGGTCAGCTTAAATGACATCCTCTATACTGGCCCAGTTTTACAGTTCGACTTAACCATCCAAATCCTAAAATGGCGTTATTTCCGATACGTCTATATTGCAGACATCGAGAAAATGTATCGACAAATCTGGGTAGATCCAAAACACATCCCGTTCCAACGCATTTTATTCCGCAACAGCGAGGGGTATATTCGATATTTTGAGCTGAAGACGGTAACGTTTGGAGTCACCTGTGCGCCCTTCCTGGCGATTAGAGTTCTGCAACAGCTGGCGACAGATACATTTATTACATTTATGTCGATGATGTTCTTGCGGGAGCTGATCCGCATAAGACGCTCAGCTCATTGTTCAGGAGCTACAAAGTGCTACTAAGTACCCTAGATTCCGGAGGTTTTCCATTAAGAAAATGGACCTCCAACCACATGGAAATCTTAGCTCATATCCAAAGCGATCATCTTCTGCACACAGACTTCCTCGAGATCGACACTGAAAGTAGAGCCAAAACTCTCAGCGTACGTTGGAAAGCGGCGTCTGATGAATTTTTCTTCGTCCCACCAGTTTTGACAACGGAAATCTCCCCCACCGAACGCCAGGTTTTTTCCCAAATTGCCAAGTTTGATCCAGCAGGCTGGCTAGCTCCAGCCAAAATTTAAATGCAAGAGATTTGGCTTCAGGAGCTAGGGTGGGACGATGAACTTCCACTTGAGCTGTGCCAAAGGTGGAGCGATTTTCTCCAAAGTTACACGGTCCTAGATCAAGTCCAAATTCCCAGATGGGTTTCCTTCCGGCCAGAATTCCGAGTAGAGCATCACGGATTCTGTGACGCCTCTCAAAAAGCTTACGGTGCTGCGATCTATGTGCGCGTAGAAATGGGGCATACGACGGTAGTACATCTTCTCACGGCCAAGACGCGCGTTGCGCCAGTCAAAACGGTGTCGCTTCCCAGGCTAGAACTGTGTGGAGCTCTACTGCTATCCGAGATGGCCGAATCCATTCTCCCCAATAAGCCGATGCTGTCCTCGAAACTCCATTGTTGGACCGATTCCACGATTCTGGTTAGCCAAACCAGCATGCCAGTGGAAAACGTTCGTTGCCAACCGGGTAACAAAGATTACCCAGTTCACCGAGGCAGCTAATTGGTCGCATATTCAATTCGAACATAATATAGCTGGCTTGGCTAGTCGGGGAGTGCCCCGTCAAGAACTAGTAGATAACCCTCTTTGGTGGCATGGCCCAACTTGGTTGCAACAGCCACGAGATCAGTGGCCTAGCCAAAGCACCGACTTACGAGTGACCGAGGTAGAAAAGCGTTCTGGCGTCCATTCCGACAGAAGACAACCTAGATCGCTTTTCCAAGTTAGATAGAGCTTTGCGTGTCCTCGCGTATGTCCATCGATTTGTCAAGCGATGCAGGAAACAGTCGCCGATTAAAGAGGTCCGTCTAGAGGCCTAAGAACTTGTCGCTGCTGAACGGCTCATAATCATTAGTACTCACCGCAGATATTTTGCAAATGAATATCGCTGGTTGAGTCAAAAGCGTCCTGTGTCCGCGTCAAGTTCAATCCTCTCCTTGAACCCCTTTCTAGATCAGAAGGGACTTCTAAGGGCATGCGGCCGCATAACTGCTTCCGAAAATGTGCGATATGATGAACGACATCCTATAATCCTCCCGTATGAATGTGCACTCTCGCGATTACTGGTAAACTTTACGCATCTCATAACGTTACACGGAGGTAACCAGGAGGAGGTACGTCTCACCCGGTCAAGATACTGGGTTCCGAAGATAAAGAACTTGGTGAAGGCAGTTATTTACTCCTGCGAGGTCTGCGTTATCCACAAGAAGAGATTACAAGTCCAGATGATGGGAAATTGTTCTTCTTTTCTTCTTCTTCTTTTTCCTGACTATTCATGTACACAGGGATGGACTACGCCGGCCCTTTTGACATAAAGAATTACACTGGAAGAGCTTGTCTCATTACAGAAGGGTATGTGTTGGTTTTCGTTTTTTTCCTACAAAGGCCATTCTTCTAGAGCCTACATCCGATCTGGCGACCGAGAAATGTCTTGCCGGTTTCGCTCGGTTCATATCCAGAAGAGGTTGTTCTCGTCAAGTTCAGTCCGACAATAGGAAAACCTTTGCCGGCGCTTCCACCCTGCTCACCCGAGATTTTTTACAAGCCGTAAAAGAGTCTGTGACTGATGCGTATAGTCATCAGCAACTCAACTGCCAATTCATTCCTCTTGGGGCACCCCATATGGCACCCCATATCTGAAATTCCGCGCTCGGTGCAAGGAACAGTATCTTATCATCAAGGACGACAATCTGCCCTCGAATGAGTGGCGACTAGGTAGAATCGATTCCGTCTTTCCAGAAGCCGATTGTAACGTCCGCGTAGTCGACATCCGTACGGCACGCGGCGTTGTCCGGCGTCCAGTAACTAAGGTTGTTCTCTTACCGGGGGCGCCTTCCATCTTCTACCTAGTATTCTTCTTTCTGCCATCCATAGTCCATAAGCATGCAACACTACAGCATAAAACATCTCCATTTGGCTTTTTTCTTTTTCCATGATTAACCGTCAGATCCATTGAGAATGGCTCCACGTCAACGCAGCGTCCAAGCATTGGAGAGCAGACGTACGCGAGGTATGCAGTCCTATCGATGCCGAGTCTGCCGAGGAATTCACCCTCTAAAAATGTGTCAGAGGTTCCAAAAACTGAGCGCGGAGAAGCGGCTCCGAGCGGTGCTTATAAATAAGTACTGCGCGAATTGCCTCGCCCATGAGCATTCGCAAGGGAGCTGTCGAAGCGATGACCGGTGCAGGATTTGCGACCGGAATCACCACACGCTGCTCCATATGACGGAGCCTCCCAGTTCCCAGCGACGTACCGATTCTCAGCAGCCAAGACGATCGGCATCCTCCGCTTTTTAGCAGCGTTCCCGCTGGCAAGATCCGCCAGCTCGCAGAGCGCTCGCCTCTCTGCCGCGCTCAGCCTCATCGACACCGGGTTCAACGCGCTCCTTCCTCCTCCAACGGCACAGCGTCAATGCCGACGGCCATGGTCATCCTGAAGACCGGGCTGAAGACCTTCGACATAGCCGCTCTCATCGACTCCTGCACCCCGAGGAGCTGCATTGACGCGACCTTGGCGTCCGCCTTTCGGTTGCCGACAACCAGTGTCGGCGACGAGAAGGTCTGCACGGCGACGGTTCGGTCGAAAGTCAACGAAGGAACCAAGTTGGAGGTGGTCCTGAAGATTGAGCCGAACATCCGCATCCGCACCACAACCCGAGCGATCCCTGAGACGGTCGTAAAGAAGTTTGAGGATCTTCCGCTGGCCGACAAGCGGTTCTACCTGCCGCCAAAAATTTCCCTGAACTTGGGTGCGGATGTGAATTCCCAGGTCATCCAACTAGGGTTCCATCTGGTCGACGAGGGACTGCCCGTGGCCCAGAAAACGACGTTCGGCTGGATCCTCTCCAGGGCCTGCAACCAGGACCAGTGATGTTGCAACGCCAGTGGTTGCAAGGGGGGAGGAATGTTCAGGCCGCGAAGCACCCGGTATGGTCCGCTCTCCCCACTCTCCGAATGCCCACTCTCCCGCGCTGGATTCTGGCGCTTCCAGGCTCTCCCGCTTTCCGGCTCCCTGAAGTAGTTCTATTGCACTCTGAAGCATAGCGCTCAATTAGTTCTAAGTCAGTATTCAATGTCAACTCTGAGCAATACATCGCCCGGTCGGTCCGCGCCAATTTGAAAGTTCCAAGTGTTTTCCTTTTTATCTTTCTCGCGATCGCGGAGTGTATTCTCCCCCACAGCTTTCCACCTGCAATGAGCAACCGCAATCCCGTGGGCCCAGCCAAGCTGCCTTCTGAAGAGTTCGACGCCCCAAAACAATCCTATTTCTAACTCTAGTTGATCAACCAACCCAAACAATTTTCTCTGGCCAAAAAATTTTACCCACAAAATATAATTTTTGGGAACAAGGCTGGCTAGCGTCAGTGCTTGTGAGGCGAATTTTAGTCATTGGCGTCTCCCTCGCACTCTTTAGAAATCCCTCAAGGGAAAATTTGATACAATAAACTAAGGCCAGAAATTGAATGTGTCTCTCAGCTTTAATACTTTTCCCAATTATGCTTGACCATTGAGAGTCCACATTTCGTAAATATTGTCGACGATCGGTCTTTACAATTGTTATTTAAAGCCGGAAATTGACTGTGTCTCTTAGCTTTAATACTTTTCCCAATAATGCTTAACTATTGAGAGGCCACATTTCGTAAATAGCTGCCATAGAAGCGATCGGTCGCTTTATATGAACATGTAATATTCTACATGTAAAATGTAAATTGATAAAATTTACAAAATTTAATTTTTTTTCAACATTACCAAAATAGATGATCCAATGACCCAATTGCAGACTGCAAGGGTATACAAACTTCGGTTTACCGAAGCTAGCTTTCTTTCATGATTCTTAATCATTTTTGGTTTCATGTAACACGATAGATTAATTCATTAAAAAAACATTAGCCTTTTTTTATCCTTATGGGAACAAGGCTGGCGCTAGCGTCAGTTCTTGTGAGGCGAATTTTAGTCCTTGGCGTCTTCCTCACACTTTTCAGAAATCACACAAGGGAAAATTTGATACAATAAATTACGGCCAGAAATTGAATGCGTCTCTCAGCTTTAATACTTTTCCCAATTATGCTTGACCATTGAGAGGCCACATTTCGTAAATATTGTCGACGATCGGTCTTTACAATTGTTACTTAAAGCCAGAAATTGAATGTGTCCGCTTCACTTTTTATACTTTTCCCAATAATGCTTGACTATTGAGAGGCCACATTTCGTAAATATGTCGACGATCGTTCTTTACAATTGTGGCTAAAACTCTGTTGTCGCAAGCCGTTATTATCTGCATTTTTACATCAACCGTTTTTGTAAAAAAACTTTATAATTTCTTGCACTGATGACTTTGATAGATTTAATTGATTTTCTCTTTAACCAAATGTTTTTCCAGATTTATAATAATCAGTAATTAACCTTCGTATTTCAGGGAAAATAGGTTTACCGCGTGCCATCTCTGCTACTGCTTGAATAACTTCAAGCAATATCATAATTCTCATATTATGGTTTGTATTTATGGTTACTGATTATACATTGATATTGACTATGTTACACTGATTGCTTTTGTTTTGATCTTCCTTTCATTCTAAGCCAAGCTCATGCGGAGTATGAATTAATAGTGGTCAAATTTTTGTTCTTAGTTTTGTGATGCAATTGAAAAACGGATTTTGTTGTTGTTCAACTAAAATCCAAGTTCTTTTTTTTCAATATAATATAATAAAGTCATTATTCATAAACATTATATGGGCATATTATTTCGACACCAACAAAATTTGAAATATCATATGTTAAGGATTGCACCTACCTCAAGAAGCAGGCCGTCCAAATTATTATTGGTGTGGTCTCATATAAATAAAAATACAATACACAAAAAATTCAATTAATCAAAGCGAGGCCTTGATAACCCGAAAAAAATATTAGATACTCTTTCTGTTCGTTTAAATATCTCTCATTTTATTACCCATTTTTTTACAGTTCACCTGAAGATGCCTACTTGGATTCTAGCTGTACAAGCTCTATCTGATGTTAGCATTGTGTGCACTTCATCTACAGAACGGGAACTCCGATTCCACGAGACTATAGCATCGACATTTACTCTTCGAATGGTCATACGAAGTTTACCCCATGCTGTCTATTGCATGAGTTATGCATTCTACAATAATGGAAAGGTTAACTCAAAGCTTATACTTGGTGACTATTCTGGAAACGTGAGAATACTTTCTTACTCCCCACATTTGCGCGGTCCATTTCAGGCAAAACCAGGTGCCGCCCTAATCGAAGTGGTCTGGTCGGATGTGCTAAAGGGGAAGATTCCTCAGTTCATCCCTAAGGAGTATATCAACCTACACAATGAGATGGTATCCTGCGTTTACTTTTCATTGCACATGAATGCTTTATTTGCCTCGGCGGAATACAGAAATACAAAGAAGTACCGAGGCCGTTGCCCTGGCATGATCATGGTTACCTATGACGACCGCAGTAACTTCCGTATTCCTTTAGGCGTATCCACATTCTTTGTAGCAGAAAGTCACAACATTGTGGTTACCGGGGGACCTGACACATTCGTAAGAATCTGGGACGTGTATATTCCAACTGAACCATCAGCGATTCTGACTGGTCACAATGGTGGAATCGTCTTGGTCTTTGTTCAACCTGAAGAGAACAAAGTATATAGCGTAGATTACCAGAAGATTATTAAGGTTTGGGATCTCCAAGAGCATACCCTACTGCAGACCTACGGCGACTTGGTACGACTAATCCACCACAGTGAGACTGATCTGACTTACTATTACCATTCTCATCTTCGGGAACTCGTTGTCGCCGGTCGCAAGCTTATCTCAATCAAGTGCTGTCCCCGTGTCCGGGTAGACCTCACCGATGGTAACACCCATGCTGCCCCGGTATCCGTTGTTCTTTACAATCGCCTGTTTAGGAATATAGTTACCTGTGGCCTTGACAGCTACATTATTGTATGGGATCCGTGGACTGGGCGACGAAAGATTATCATGAAAAGTTGCCACACAAAAATGATCTACGGTGAAATTATTGATATTGAAATCACGGCAGCTTGCTTTGATCCACTTGAGCAGTTCCTTTTAACTGGGGCCCGCGATGGTTCCTTGAAGATCTGGAACTATAACAATGCGGTGGTAGTGCGAAATATGAGTATTATGCCCGACCAGGAGGTCACCTCAGTCATTTGGGTTGTTGATCGGTATGTTTAAAGTATATATAATCGCATATTTAAAATAGGGATTGATTAAAATAATTTTTAAACTTTTATATGTTTTGCACACTGTACCCTGAACTCTCTTAATATGCAAGGAATTTCTCCGCATCAAAGGATCGAATATTACAACATTATTATCTCATTAGCACTTATTGCTAATCTTCTATCAGGAATAATTATATCTTGTGGGGATCGAGATGACTCCTCATATTTAGATTTTTGGCTAGCACTATAAATTGATGCGGCGGAATTTCTGGCACATCAAGCGAGTTCAGAAATTTTATCTTAAACTGTCAACGGAATTATACTGGCTAACGTTTGTGACTTTGAATAATGCAATTCCATCTATCCACATCCTTAAGGCTGCTAAAAATTCTTAGATTTCTAGCGTGCTGGCAGATTAATTGCCTGCTTCTTTAGAAAATGGTGGTTAATTTGGTGGAAAACAAGCCACTTTTAACTAATTTGTTGTGGCGAAACGGCTCCAGCTTGTTTATTAATTTGTTGGTAATTAATTAATTATGTTTTATTGAAAAATATGTAAAGGTATAGGAGTTATGGGGAATCTCCCGGGGCCCGCGAAGTTGATTTGCGTTGTACTGAACAGTCCACAGAATCGTCCAATATGAACAAAATAATATGCATTGGGTTAGGGATAATTGTCCGGCATTATCACAGTGGATTATTTGTTTCTCTTTTTTTTTGGTATACAATTTTAGACTAAAAAAAAAGTTGAATTGTTAATAAAAACTATAAATAAAAATAAATTTAAAAAACCCCGACGTTGATGCCCGGAGAATTAATTACAGAAAATGTGTGCAAATTTCAAAACGATTGGTTCAGTTGATTTTGCGTTACCGTGTACACCGAATTTGAAAAAGGCAGAAATTTCAGGATTTTTCAATAAGCGTCGGAAAATGTTATTAGCATAATTCGAAAACAGTACTGCTCTAGTAACTTAAATTGGATTGCTTCAATGCAAAGTAGAGACTTGCGAACTAGCGAGAAGAGGAAAGAGTGGCAGAGCCGGGACTTCTAGACGAAGATCGGGAGAGCGCTTGGATAGAGTGCCAGCTAGCGAGATAGAAACGTCTGGATAAACTGCTGCTCAACACTGTCGCTGGAAGCTGAGCGCCTATCTAGCGTGAACTTAAGGCAGGCCATTTCTAGGAAAGTCAGACAACTTTAAATAGTGCCTTGAAGCTCCTTTAATTCTGCGATATTAAACAATCTCTTCAGTTGGGTGTTCACCAGCGAACGCTTATTTTCGAAATGCTCATTTAGGTTGTGCTGGCATAAATCCTTAAACTGAACCATCCACGAGGGGGCCGGCTAGGCAATAGGCATTGTAATATCCCGAGTAATTGGTAATCCAATGCCGCTTGCTCTGTCCGGGGTAATGCAGTGTCTAGCTAAGGCAACGGTTCAATTCCTGCGGCCCACTGTGGCTAATTTTCTCAAAACACGTTGCAAAATTAATAACTTTTAATCTATTGAAGGGATCTACGTGTACTTAATATTTTTTTTATAATAATTTACAAATCTCCAAAAAAATTTAAGTAGTACGTTTTTTAGGTTACGCCCACCGAAAGAGGCAAAATTTATTCGGCAAACTAAAACTTTTGATTTTTTACTATAAAAATACATTTTTCATAGGAATCAATGAACTTAAAAATTCAAAATGATTAAACATATTTTTTTATACCCATTCTAAAAAAAAAAAAAATTGCTAAAAAAATTAAAAAAAAAAAAATTTTGTTTGCACCGGAGTTGACTTGAAGCTATACTTTTTGCTGCCTTGCCGTTTTCCATACTGGCCGACTACAAAGTGCCAGTTTGGTAGCATGGTTTTATATGAACAATTATCAAAATCTCGAAATGCGCACAATTGTAGAAATGTTTTTTTTTTTTGGTTTGTTAGTTGAATATCTATTTAAAATTCATTCCTTAAAGTAGAAAAAGATTTCTTTTTTCTTTGAGATTAACTACTTTTTTAGAAAAATTAGTTTAAATCTGTCGATTTAGCGAGTTTTTACCTTTTTGCAACTACAGAAAAATTGTCAAACTTTGAGTAGCGATTATAAATACTAAACAAATTTTGTAAATTATAAAATTTTGGTTTTGAATAGCTTGATCAATTCCTAATTGAATGGTATCAAAAGATTTGGTGAATTCAACAACGCGAAATCCGACTTTTGCAACGAGTTTTCGTAAAATGAGCCACAGTGCGGCCCCCCAAAGCTGGAGGAAATGAACCAGTAGCCATGGTTGGAGGTGCCTGGCGGTAGGCTTAAAACGTAGTAGGTGGTTCCCCGGAAAACTAACCAGTATGGTAGGACAAAAAGAGAAAACTGAGGCTGGGATGTAAGCCCAAACGTCAGTAGAAGGCGTGACTACTACCACCGGCGGGCACGGGGGGGACCAATCCTCTCTGCGTGTCGCAGTTGCAACACTACTGCCGAAATAAAGAATAAACCCATGGATCAAGCTAAGCCGCACAGGTGCCGTCGTCGAGACAGACTCGGACCTGGAGAGCGTGCAGTCGACAAAGGAAGAGGAGGACATGCTTCTCCGCTCGCCGAAACCAGACACCAGCTCCCTGTGCAGAGACGGGCCGAACCATTCAAGCGAGGGGATGAAGGCCAAGGCGCCACTCATTGACCGGAGTGACAAAAACGGCAAGATGACCGAGTCGCGGGGAAAGAAGCACTGGCGGTTCGTGGAATCGCTATTTGCACGGATGGAGGACGACCCCAAGGCTCCTATGCCCACATTTGATGGTGCCGGGTGGCTGAATGGGGTCAAAATCCTAAAGTGCATGGGCGACCCGACTCGGAACTGGCTGACGCAAACGGTTGGCCAGTCGGAAGCTTTGTGGGAGGGGGCCAAGCTGGAGGTGGTGGACAGGGAGTTAATCCCATCCATTCCAAAGGCGAAGGTACTCTTCCCCATTTTCAATCCAGGTGGACCGTGCGCTGAAGCTGCTACAACGACATAGCCCAGACATCCAGACGGCAGACTGGAGGATCCTTCACATTGGGAGCCCATTACCCAATGAGAAGGGCCAAAGCGTGATCCTGTAGATCAGCAAGGAGGCCGAGGATGTGCTGTACCCACGGTACTGGAAGATGACGTGGTTCATGGGTAGTCTCTACCTGCACCTCACAATGCGCCATCCCGCAGACAAAGATGCGCACTCCCTGCAGGCAGGCGAGATAGATAAGGACTTAGGTCTGGATACCATTGTAGACGCCGCCCAGGACTTATCGCTTGAAGACTTGGATGAGGACGAGGACGGTGACCTGACATTCATAGTCAACCCGTCGGGAGGTGAGTAGAGTCCCCATGCCATTGAGGGTACTGCAGCTCAACCTCCATAACAACAAAGTCGCATTGATGGAACTCCTCACTGCTATGGAGCAAGGGTCCGTCGACACAGCCTTGGTCCAGGAGCCATGGATTGCTACGGGCAATTCTTTGGCCGGACGAAAGTCCTCAAACTACAACCAACTCTACACACCTCCGGTAAGCAGGAATAGAAACGCCGTACCTGTGCGGAAGGGTATCCAAGCTAACCGTATGTCTTATTACAGCTCTGACGACCTGATTGTGGTGATGCTAGAGTGCGAGGAAAAGCGCCTTCTGGTAGCTTCATGCTACATGGCACACGACAGGCCAGCTCCACCGGAGAAACTCAGGAGCCTAATAGAATCTGCCCCGAAAAACCAGCAACTGTTCGTGGCTGCAGACGCCAACGCACATCACAGCGTGTGGGGGAGCTCCGACATCAACGACAGAGGTGAGTCACTCTTAGAATTTATACTTTCAACAAATTTATCTGAAGCAAATGTGGTGGAGAAGCTCACATACGTAGGCCCCACCTCATCAAATGTTCTAGATTTAACACTCGGAATGTCCTTGAGAGACCATTATTCTCAGACCATAAGTACATTTAATTCGAATGTGAATTCAACAACTCACCAAAACTGACAGTCTACAGAAACCCACGGAAACTGGGAAAAGTTAAAAAAAACAATTATGTCACGATTGGCGCCTCATCCGGACGTAGTAAAATCTGCGGAACACATTGAAACGTCCCTAGAGACCCTCTGCAAAGAATTACTTGAAGCGTATCACCCTCACCAAAGAATTACTAGAAGAAGAAGAATTGCAAAACAGGCGAAAGACGATATGATCAATGAGAAACACAAAACCCTACTCAGGGAATACAAGAAGGGACTACGCAAGGGACTACGTGATAAAACTTCTGCTCCAATATCGTGATATTGGAATATCCACAGCAACCCACCGTTCAGAGTCTGCTCAAACTCGACGACGGCCAGTGGACTGGGGGCAGCGAAGAGACCCTAACAGCACTAATGCATGACCTGGTAACCGGAGAAAAAATCATCCAACTTATCTACTATCCTCTAGAAGAATCCACTGGGGCCGGTGACTAACAAACAAACAAAGCCACATGAACGCCAAGGAACACAGACCGATAAGCCTCACCTCATTTTTACTAAAAACATTCGAAAAGCTGCTGGACCTACACATCACAAATTATGTAGGGAGACTAATGTCGACCAACTAGCACGCCTACACCAAAAGGCAATTAGTAGAAACGGCACTGAATTAGTTAGTAGCCACTATAGAGAGAACCCTAAATAACAAGGAATATACTCTCGAAGTGTGTGTGGACATATCCGGAGCATTTGACAACGTCAAGATAAAACAAGTAGAAAAGCTACAGTCGACCGTGCTTGACTGTGAGATACCCGGTACCTAAACGTTTGCGCTTCACACTAAAAGGCAATTTAAAATTGTACATACGTTATAATAGTCTACTTCGATACTTCTTAAAATAAATCGCCTCTCGAATTAGCTCCCGACCTAAACAATTTAATATCATACTTAAATATGAATGATACATTTTATAGGAACACATAAAAACCCGCTCGATCGGCGTCAAAAAATGTAATATGTTATTTTTTGTCATTTCTTGCTATATTCTTTTGTCATTTCTTCTGCAGTTGGCGCCATTATATCGCACGGCCAAAATTCGAATGCGCCACCTGCGAGTACAGCTTGTAACAGCAGTGCCTTAGGGGTGTGTTCTAACCTTATTGCTAATATCTTCCATGTTTATCATCCGATTATACTGACATTTTCAGGAAACGTCCATTTTATTTTATTCATTTATTGTATCTATTAACTTTAACCCGAAAAAACGAGTATAGCTTATTTAACGTTTTTTATGATTTTTGAGGG
>VNJZ01012536.1:0-13598 GCA_008042795.1 Drosophila asahinai
TTGAGGCATATCCAGGGCTATATGGCCTTGAGTGACTATCAAAATCGTTAGAGCCATTTTTAAGAAAACTTAAAAAACTTAAAAAAAAAAATTAATTTTAATTATAAATTCTTAATTATAATATTTAGAAAATTGTTGTCAGTGCAAAGTAGTTATCATTTCAAAATACCTTTCAAACGACATATAGCACGTTTCTGTAGCTTTAATCGTTTAGAAGTTATGGGCGCGGAAAATCTAGCTTTTTTAGCGGTTTTCCCGCCAAACTAGCGGGAAATCGAAAAAGTTGTAGAACAAAAATGGTTCAGCTCGAGCTGTTTAACAAAATAAAAGTAGTTCCAGGACTTTAAAACAAAGAAATCTACACACACACAGACAGACAGACAAACAACAGGACAAACGTTTTCATTTCGGAAAGGCCGTTGAAATCTTGTTTATTGAATATCTTTTGAACGGAGTATCGGATCAGGATGATCGAGGTGTCATTCGACGCGTATTTAAAGCTAGATCACAACAACATTAAAAATTTTGGGATTTTTGCTCCACCGGCCCCAATGGCTCCAATTTTCAAAATTTTCAATTTCGCAATTTCACTCTAATTTCTCCCAAACTAATCCGTTTTTGAAAAATCTTAGTATGCAGTTTCAAAGATGTTTACAATACCTTTCGATTAAGATTAAATGGTTCTGATCGGACTATCGTAGCAGATTTTCAATTCTACGGCTGTATATAGTAGTCTCCTTGCGCACCACAGTCTCGGTGCTCATCGTCACTACGTGGACTGCCGTCCACAGTGATATTAAGGTGAAACTAGGTGAAACTCTCTTTATATCTCTGGTTAAACATGAGTTTTTGATATTAACTAATACAGAAAAAAGGGCTGTTAAAAACACTCAAGTACAGGGATAATCAGAAGCAATCCAACAGTTAAAAATCATAAACAAATAGTACAAGCCATTCTCTTTCGTTGCCATTATAAATTGTTTAATAAAATCTTAGCTTAGTGCCTTTATTATTAACTTTAAACAGATTGCTTTTTTTTTTAACAAGCTCACGTGCGCACGACTCTCCGAACAGCTGTTTTTAACAGCCGATATCTTAACAGAGCGTGCCTCTGTTAAAATTTATGTTACGTAACATTGAAGACTGATGTTTAACTAACACAATGGCATCATCAAATTAAGGACTTTCCAAAAATGGGTTTTTGGCCACAAAAAGTGGTCATCCAGCCTATAGTGCAGTGGCTCGAAACTTACATATTATGTATGCATTTGTATAAATGTACATACATATGTATGTATATCTGGTTTCCTCCGTTCACAAGATAAAAATAAGTTAGGACTTCAAAAAAATATTTTCGTTTTTACATTAAAATTTTAAATAGAAAGCCTATTACTGGAATGTACATTTTTCAAGCGACACTTATGAATGTATGTATGTATGTATAAATGTAAACGTATGTATGTATAAACTTAGCAAAATCAAATAAGTCTAAATAAAAATGTGTGTATTTACCTACCACTATTTTTTAATAATAATATATAAACCTTAGGAGTCTTTCTTTATCATTAAAAATAAAATGCTGTGAACTGGATCGCAGCTTTATGACGACTGCTGATGAGAGCTTAAGTCGTACAATATGTACGTACAATATGTGTGTACATACATCGGAATATTGATAAGATGAGCAAGTTCAGTTTCAAGGCACATAAATATACATATATACATATATGTATATATGTACATTGTAAGAGCACAAACATCAAAGATGTGTACATATCTATGTATTTTAATTTAGTATGAAATGTTATTGCATCCCATTAGTAAGAACACAAGTTGTATTTTGTTCTAATTGGTTTGATAGGTGGGTCTTTTGACTGTGTACATATATGAAAACCGCTTTTTGATTGGCTGCAAATTGTATAGTGAGATACGCTAGTAATGAATTACTTACCAAACCGGTTAAAAAATTGTTTGCTCAATACTGGGCTTAAACCTTAGAGCAGGGGTGTTCAAATCTGCCTTATGGCAGTGCATATACCAACACTAATCAAATTAAGCATATGCACACTTTTAAGAAACCTTTGCGTTGTTTAAAGTTGTACACTAAGAGGAAGACACTTGCTAATTCATCGCTCAATTTAAAGATTCCTCAAAGAATGCCCATGAGCCAATCATAAATAAGAAAAATATGTTCAGTGTAGAAATAAGAACAAATTACATTGGGATTAGCGGCGAGAAAAAAAAACTCAATGAAATTGTTGTTGGCGAGCTCGGTCTTATCAGTAAGGTCGGCGACACAAAGAGGAATGTGCAAAATTGTTTGTGTATAGTGCAGTGGGATCGGAAACCTTACCTGTGAGATGGGCTCACACAAAGCCTATGCTGTACGATTTTACAAGAACAAATGTATAGGGCATAGGCTTGAGCATCACGGCCTTAGAGCTACGCATGATACAATTACCAAAGAGAATCCATTGAGTAACTTACATAGAGCCGCAATTTTCTCTTCCTCTCACGGTTGCAAGCCAACAGGGTAGTCACCTATGGCATTTCATACTTGCTCGATGTTGCAGTTTGGATGACGAGTGGAATTAAGTATTTTGAAGGGTTTTTTTTATTAAAATTTGTTAAACAAATCATTTTTAGGTAACTATTGCTCAACATTCGATATCAATATACACTTTTCTAAGCATAGTCAAGCATTTGCATTTGAAAGGTCCGTTACGCATTAATTGTACAACCCTAAGTGAACGTAACAGAGCGATTCCATGCGCAAAAACATGCAAAGAGAATCTAAAATCTAAAAGAGAATCTTTCTGTCGAATATTTTCCTCTGCCGAAGTTGCAGTGCGAGAGGCAACAACAATAGAGCGTAAGAAGAATAGTACAGATATATGAAATTGGAACACTTTCGAACGCTTTCGAACACCTTCGAGCACCTCCGAACGCTTTAAAACCTGCGAGTTATTTAATAAATTGTTTAATATTTAAGCGTTTTTGGAGTATATTTTCTAAAGGATTTTGAAAGTAAAATACTTTCTTATTCTTTTGGTTAAATAAAAATATTTTTTATGTGAAAATATGTACATCTGCCTAATTTTCATGCATAAAAAGGTTTGGGAAGGATTAGAATGATAATAATTTTACCAGAATCGGTCTGTATTTTAACGGTTTAACTAGTATTCTTACAAAAAACAGGTGGAACCCAACAAAAAAATGAACCCCAAATGCTTGATGTGACGTCACGCAGTTCGAGACCAAACAGCTCGCTCAACCAATACACGTAGCCAAAAAGCCCATTCGTATACACCAGGGGTCCGCACCACTACAGTCAAATGCCAACATTGCATTTGTATGAGTGAACATCGAACACTCTATGGCTAGATATGAGAAAAAAACAGCTAAAATATATTGTTATATGGCAACAAAATTAGCTATAATCTAAAAACTAGCTATTTAACGCTAAAAAAAGCTACATTTAGACACATAATTACAATTAGTCTTCACTGATTCTTCTGTTCTCTTTTGTGCATACTATGCGTGAGCGGCAGCGACGCCGACTGAGAAAAATCCTATCCCGCGGGATACGGCCGTGCCGACCACTGGTATACACCAATGCATATGCCAGGTTCTACTTTTCGTTAACAAAGCGTAACATAGCGATTCCATGCGCAAAAACATGTTAACTAACATATTTTTGCGCATGGAATCGCTCTGTTACGCTCACATAGGGTTGTACAATCAATGCGTAACGGACTTTTCAATTGCAAATGCTTGGCTATGCTTAGAAAAGAGTATATTGATATCGAATATTGAACAATAGTTACTTTAAAATGATTTGTTTAACAAATATTAATAAAAACTCCTTCAAAATACTTAATTCCACTCGTCATCCACACTGCAACATCGAGCAAGTATGAAATGCCATAGGTGACTACCCTGTTGGCTTGCAACCGTGAGAGGAAGAGAAAATTGCGCCTCTATATAAGTTGCTCTATGCAATTACATTGTATCATGGAGCTACGTACTCCTAAGCAGTGCGAGAGAGCGAGACAGTGTTGCCAGATGATAATTTTGCTTTCCCCCTAAAAAATCTCAAAAAAAAATTTAATTTTAAATAATTAAAAGAAGAAATATCTTATTATGACGTGGGAACATTGCATAGAGAAGAAATTACGGTGTAATAATAGTTCTTAGTTTTTAAAAGCGGGGTTAACGGAATGCGCCAACATCAGCTGGCAAAACTTTTAAGCGATATGAAAGGCGTGTGCAGTATTTATTTTGATATTTTCGCCAATTTAGGTGATTTCTGTTCTTAGCAATATTTATAAAACAAAATAAAAAAACAATTTTATTGAGATTTATTCAAAAAATGTAAATCAGTCAGTCCCGAAAAAAACCTAAAATTTCGCCCTAAAAATTCTTCCTCCATAAAATTTCCCCTAGGACGTCGAAAACCCCCTAAATCTAGAGGGAAAACCCTGATCTGGGAACACTGGAGCGAGAGGGGATACTATTGATCCATCGTTTTAACTCAATGCTTAGGAAAACTTTTTGCATGTCTGAGGACGTAGCTCAGTACTTAGGAGAGCTGTAAATCTATCAACGATACTATCGATATAATAGATGGTGTTATGCTCCGGGTCACCATCGATTGTTTTTTTCCTCCTTCGATACATCCCAGTCGGATTTTGGTTCATGCGGTGAACGAATTCAGGATAAAATTCTGTGTGGAACGGGGATAATATTAGGGATGCTCCCCAGTTCAGCAAAGCGGTAAGCGGGAGATTCAGGTTCCTGAATCGTACGCTGCTCTGCTCCATATAGAATTCTATGCCCTTTGCTCAGGAGGGTATTTCTTTTGGGGATTTTTTGTTTTTAATGCGTGCGCTGATAAAAATGAATAATTTCTCTGCATTTAACTTATGATTTGCATTTTAAGGTATGTAGAAGTCATAAAAATCGAAATTGTAAAATATCTAAATAATATTTATTTTTCAATACACAGTTTATTTTATATTTTCGAGAGTTTATAAGAAAACATTTGTTTTATAATTTATCAAAACCCAAAATCCAACTTTTGTTTAAAAAAGTATTTTAAAAAATTGATTACTTGAATTTTTTTTTTATATTTTTTGATAATTTGACATATTTTAAGGATAAAACGTGTATATAAAAATAAATAATATTGTTAGGGTTTTTGACCATGTTTATTTTATTATAATCGTCAACAGAAACAAAATTTGTTTAAAATTAATATTCCTTGGTTAAATTAACATAAACATTAACATAATATTTTAATATAAAAATAATATTATTGCATATATTCCAACTAAAATTTTTGTAGATAAATATGTAAAACGGTCTCCTTAAAAAAAACGGCTTAAGATAGTTCTTAAATTAGTTTTTCTTTGGCAAAGAAATAAAAAGAAATCTAATTTCCGACAATTTAATTCGAGTAATCTGAAAATGCAAATCTAACAAAACTCATTTTTCAATTCCACGTGGTTATACCTGCAAATTTATTGGTTCCATTGACTTGAAAATTAAAGGACAATATTTTAAAATGTTGTTAAATTAAAAGATTATTTAAAAAAAAACAAAAAACAAAAAATTAAAATTTAATACAAAAATTTCCGCGACGGGGTCCTTCCGTGTTGTAAGCAGTTGCTCTAAGCTCTGAGCTTTGCACGAAAAGCGGAAAAAATGTTTCTACTAGAAAAAGTGATTTTTAGCACGCTCTTGAAGGGAAACAGCTATTTTTTGTTTTGGTTTTAATTTGGCGGAAAATTAAATTTACTTCAAAATTTAAAACATCGTTAACTAAGATTAAAAATAAAAGAGCTAGACTTTATTTTCTAATTGCGACTAAGTAACAATAAAGATTTCACGTGGTTCCGCCAACCAGCCGCTTGACAGGAGCCCTAAGACTTGGAGGAACCACTGCAGCCCACTGGAATCTTTTAGCCTGGAGACGCGGATTCTACCAACTCGGAGGCACTCATCCACCCTTCTCTTCTTATGCAAGTCTCTTAAGATCACGGACTCACATTACCTTGCTCTGCCCAAGGAGGAGTAAGTGGAGGTGGTCCTGCCCTCGGCGGAGAAGGGCAACTTCGAGTTTCCGCCCCCGCCACTGACCCGGCTTCTGTGCAGGCTCCGCCACCAGTTTCGTTAGAACATGACGATGAGGCATATTGGGAGAAGTGAGAGGATCCCTGCGCACCGCCGCCGACGCCACCGACGCCTTCTGTCCACAGGGCTCGGCTATCTGAAGCTGTCCGCTTTCCAGCTGAAGAAGGCTTTTGCCAAGTCCAAGTAGAGTCTTACAAGAACTTGAAGAGAAAGGGGGGAATAGTTATCGTCTAAAAAGAGGCAAGGGCGAGAGCCAACGCACTGACGCTCGTAACGTAGGAGTAGGCGGTGGCCGCCAGGCAGCATCTACAGAGTAGATGCCAGCTATGATCGTCCTGAAGTGTCATAGCCAGTTCATTCAACAGATCGCTAAACGAAATGTGTAAAAATTAATCAATATAGTTTGCCGCAGCTCGTCCCTCGCTGCAGTCTCGTTGATGGCCGGTTTGGCCGATTAACTCTGGTACGTGGATGGTTTGCCGGTTGGTCTTGCCTCCTGTGGCAAGTGGTATGTTGGGCAGGTTGCTGCCTGACCTCCTTCTATGAAAGAATACGTTGGGAGGAACTTCCCTCCGTTACTAACGGCCCTTGAGGCGCGAATAGTCAAACTAACAAATGTACGGCGGAGCCGGAGTTCGGTTATGAGCGATGCGCTCTTTATTAATTGTAAATCAGAACTGAACTTAAAGCTAACAAAATGAATATCATAGCGGCCACTCCAAGGGGCAGTGCTTGCCGGCTATGCACGAGCATCCGGCCAGACGCTGTGTCAGCAGTTTTGGCCGGAGCGGGCTTTTGGACGATAACTACTCCCCCCTCAGGAATGAGGCCGCCCTCGGCCGACCCTATTTGGGCAATCATATCTGCTATCTGGGCCGCAGATCTCCTGGCCTGGATGACTCGCCGATAGGTTAAGCCGACGCTTAAGTAGTACTAGTACTATCTGATGTGAACGATAGTCGTTGATATCCTCCCCCCGGTGAAGGTATGGAAGACTGAGTATGTTGTGCTCCATAGTAATGTTCAGGGAGGGCGAGCTGGCTACTCCTGGGACCCTTTTCTGGGCCCTGTCATGGTTGACGTAACGGGTTTCATTAACCGTGGCACTCTCAGTAAAAGTGATGAGATGCGTGCCTCGTATGTGGATGTAGGTGCCATTATCCACAATCACACGTGCCGGATGATCGTTTACAATTATAATGCCTTCATCTACGTGAGTAATCGGATGTAGATCGCTGTGTTGGATGTCACAGTGCGCTTTGCCTCCAGCGTGGAGCTCTTGTGCGCACGACCTTCTTAGCGCCAGCTGGCAAAATGTAGCTCCAGATGTTGCGGAGCAATTGTTGACCGTGTGGATTTCTCCATTGCAATCTGCTATTATTTTGTCCTCCAGCCTGAGCATCGTGTCATGATGGGACACGGGAAAAATAGTGATTTTAGTGCATGACGACTTAATAATAGGAAATTTAATAACAAAATACAACATGTTAGCGGACTGTAATATCTTTACGGACGCAACGGACAATAAGTCTTTAATGGGGGTACCCGTGGGCTCTTCTATCCACATACTTTCCAGGTCTGCATGATCTAGTATACTAGGGCTAACGATGTTGGCCTTAGCAAGGGCTATTGCAAGTAATAAGTTCTGCAGCTCCATACTAATCATCCTATTTCGGGACAATAACATCTCATAAAGATGTCCCGAGTCAATTTGGGCTCCTTTGGCCGACCTCAGAAGTTGGTTGACGGTGGTAGTAATTTGATTAATTTGTTCTTGTACCTTATTATTGATATTTATCTGCCTATTGTTTGCATTAATTAACTGGAATTCATTAAGTTTAATTTTTCCGAAATCCTCTGTATCTGGCGTTCCCGCCACTACCTTTAACGCCGTTCCTAGGAAATCTAAACTCCTAGCTACTCTATGGTGGATGCTCAACGAGTCGAGCAGGTCACGCAGGTGAGCGACATCGACGCTCAAAAGTTTCTGCATATGTTACTGGGGAAACATGCTAATCATCAGCCACCCGTTTCTTCCACCACGCGCCTATACTCTGAGAGATTCGCCTAGTGTGTAACGGACGCGAATTCTTCCCATACTAGAATTCGACCATCAATGATGGGAATATATTTTGCCTGTGAGTAGTCCGTGACGTGCCCCGATGTTACGGTAAACAGGAATAGCTGGGATATGGATGCAAACCTGTAATTTTGGATGTATTGTAGTGTTTATTTAAAACGGTGTAGCCCACCACCAAAGCCTTAAGAATAAAGCATGATAAAACATAATAATAACAAAAACTTATACCAAGTGGCTAGGGTGAGAAAATAGTGAAAAAAACGTATGCCAAGTGGCTAGGTGTGAAAAATTATAAAAAATTACCAGACGAATGACAATATGGTTGTGCTTCGCCTACCTAAGGTTGTCCTTGTGGACTACCCTCCCCTTAATGAGGACTTTGGTCCCCATGTCTGCTTCCACAGTCTTCTCTTCACAAACCGGTGAAAGCTTTTTGCCTAGTCTCCTGTTGGATTTAACTAGGACTTTGTCGCCAACCTTAAACACCCTATTTTGCCGGGAAGAATTTTCCCTGGCTCTAAGCTTGTCTTGGACATGCCTAATATTATCCTGTATTTCGTACTGTGGATCACTGATTGTGCTGCAACCACGTCGGCTGGCCTCTTTTCGATGACCGAATGGATAGATTTGTTGTATCTGGCAGTGGCCAGCAAAATTAGCTCCACGGTGTCGCTAATGCCTTTGTCAATTTTAAGGCATCTGGCAAGCTCAACTAGAGTGCTGTGGAAACGTTCCACTTGTCCGTTTGCGACGCTGTGGAGGGGCGGAGCATTCGAGATGCTAACGCCGAAGTGGTTTTCCAGCATGGTTGTCGATGCACGTCAGGAAGTATTTTTTGTCCGTTGAGAAGATATCAATTTGTAACATCTCCCCTGCATGGGATGGGATCGGTGACTCGCCGATTTCATGTTTCTTTGGATGCCAATCGTATTTAGCCCTTGCACAGGTCTTGCAATTTTGGACGATTTCGTTGGCCAGTTTTGTCATTTTAGGAAAATAATATTCGGCGAGAACCTGCTTTACATTTTCCTGGGCCGACCTGTGAGCCCTGTTGTGTTCGACAGTGAGGATTTCTCGTTTCTCAGCGTCTGCAAAAATATCAGTCACGCGATTTTTGCAATGCCAAAATTTTGTGGCTGGAAATTGGAGAACCAGTTCGTCCTGAACCATTGCCAGCGTGTGCAGATCGCAATGTAAGGCGTTTACGCCTTTAGTAACGATTATGTCTGCAAGTTCATCAAGTAATGACTCCTTGCAGGAGAAGCTAATCGCATGCCGTCTCTTGTTTCCAAAGAGAACAAAGTTGCGTTTTAACGGGAAACGTGCCTCCTCCAGAGTTATCTGATTCTGGAAGCAGTTCAACGGCTTATCCGTTGTTTCAATAGTGTAGGTCAGTGACAGCTCACTGTAAATTGTGGCCGCGCTAGAAAAAGCTTCTTCCTCTTCCACAACGTTAAGTTGTTGTCTTGAGAGGGCATCCGCAACAAGGTTATCTTTGCCGGGCTTGTAAAAAATTTTAGCGCCGGACTCGTCGATGCGGGCTTTCCACCATTTGATTTTCGCATTCGGATTGGATTCCGACACTGCGAAGGTCAACGGTTGGTGGTCCGTGAAGATATTTATATCTTTGACTGCATATAAATAATGGCGTAATTTGGCCAGTGCCCAAACTATGGCTAACAGCTCCCTTTCATTGGTAGCGTAGTTAACTTCCCTGTCCTTTAAGGTTCTCGAGGTCATAGTTATGGGTCGCCACTCTTGTGATAGCACTGCGCCAATGCCGTGCCCTGAGGCATCTGTCGTTAGATCAAATGCCTTTTTGAAATCGGGGTATCTAAGGATGACATCCTCAGAAGCAAGGATGGTACGCAGCTTTTGGAAAGCCAGCCGTTGCGGCGTGCTGAACTGCACCTGGATCTTTTTGGATCTGTGTCTACTGACACTTCCATTTTCCCCTTTCAGAATGTCTGAAATGGACCTAGTTATTGACGCAAAATCTTTAATAAAGCATCTATAATAGCTGGCCAAGCCCAGGAATGATCTGACCTCGAATATGCTCCTAAGCTCCGGGAATTCTTGAATGGCTTTGATTTTTTCTGGGTCTGTAGTAGCCCCGTTATTGGTGACTATGAACCCCAAAAAGCTAACGCTTTTCTTGAAAAAACGTGATTTTTGCGTTGATACCCTCATATTGGCATCGTGCAGGCTCTTAAGAACCCAATCTACGTGCCGGATGTGGGAGTTTTCATCCTCCGAGAAGACGATAACATCATCAACATAGACATAGAAAAATTTGCCGATCTGCTCTCGCAATATATCGTCAATTGTTCTTTGGAAAATGCTGGCTGCATTTTTTAATCCAAATGGCAATCTGCGAAACTCGTACTTGCCTCCGTTAATGGAAAAGGAAGTTTTTTCACGGTAGCGTTCTGCCGGTATGATCTGATGATAACCGGACTTTAAGTTCAGCGTTGTGTTCCTAATATCATCGAGATGTTCGGCATAGGGTATCGGTCGGGTATTGTTCTCTCGTTCAGTTTGCGAAAGTCCAACATCAAACGCATTTTTCGCTTGCCAGTTTCGTCGGTACCCTTTTTATCTACTACCCATATTGGGTTATTGTATGGGGATTTCGACTTTTGTATAATGCCATTTTTTAGCAGATCTTGGATTTCGCCATTGACAAAATCGGCTGCTCCAATTGGATATGGGTAAAGTTTGGCATAAATGGGCTCCTCATCAACAGTTCTGATGGTGGCTACCACCGAAGTGTTATAAGGTAGGGCCTCATTGGGGTCTGCAAAGGCTTTTTTTCTGTCGCTGAGCATTTTCAAAAAAGTATTTTTGACTAAAGGTGCGTCTGAGCAGTCCACTTCAGTAAAGTTGACATCGGGGCATGAGTGAAAATCAATTTTCTCTTCTTCGGTGCAAAGTGATGCCCCCGCCTGTTTCAAAAGGTCAAGACCGATGATTGCATCAAAGGAGGACAAGTCAGGTAGAATGAAGAACGTGGCCTTCAAGTTAAAATAGACAAGAAGCATTTCTTCGTGATAGTGGTGACGCCATGGATGGAATGAATCTTAAACGGAGATTCTACCGGGCAGACTTCTTTCAATCCTTCGTATGGTCGGATGCAATTTTTTGCCGCGCCCGTATCGAAGAGAGAGAAGAGAGAGAGAAGTCTCATATCGATCCCCGCTACTCTTCGTCTGATGACGGGTGGCAGGGATTTTCCCCTAAAAAATTAATGGCATCCGAGTCATACTCGCAGATGACGTCGTCAGCAATTTCCTGTGCCGCGCTAGAAGCCGCGGTGGTGTATGCGTCATTATTAGCGCTTTGCTCAATGTAATGTACCCTCTGCCTTTTTGGTGGCCCCGAACGATCGGACGCGGCCGGCTTCCTATTTTGGTACGCCGGTGCCTGAGATGGCTTAAGCATCTTGGACTGTGACGGGTCAACGTCCATGGGTTCGGGAGTATCTCTTTGAAGCCTATCATTGCGCGGAGCAGAGTGTACCTGAGCTTTGTGCTGTTTACTGTAGTACGGATTTTTACCAGCACCTGGTTGGGTATGAGGATTGGCCTGTTGGCGCTCTTGCGCCTTCGAATATTGTTTTTTGTCCCTATCCTTCTGGCTTTTTGCAAATGATGATGCAAAGGTGTACCTTTCATGGTTCGACTCTACCTCTTGAGCCAATGCAAGTGCTGATGGCATGTCCTTCGGCTTTGCCGAGAAGAGGACGTCGGTGAGACTGCGCTTTAATCCAGAGATAAATACGCGGAGGGCATCATCCCGGAATTTTTCGCATAAAACTTTTTCCGCCGAGGCTTCGTACGACATAGTTGCCTTATTAGTGAGGAGGGTGAGTTTCCTTTCAACCTCGTCGTAATACTGTAGGAGCGAGAGATTTCCCTGTCTGAGGGTGCCCATCTCCGGCTCTATGACGTGCATTGTTCGCTTGTCATTGTATGTGAAATCGAGTCGATTTATAATCGCATCGAAGTTCAACACACTGCCAAATGAAGAGTTAGTTAACTTACATATAAAATGCAAATTAGTTTAACAACATAAAGAAAGTCCACATATTTCCGTAAGCGGGCTATCAATTTAATTTGTTCAAAAAAAACAGCTGGCTAGTGATGGATCGATAGGCAAAAAAGGCTGAAATAATCGATACTATCGAACTAAACCAAGTGTCACCACTAGACAGGGAGAAAGTCACTTTTTGGACCACCGTCAAATTAGCGTCGAAATGGAACGGGATATGGGATGGATATGGGATATGGAACACGGAGGGACTTTTTATTTTTGAATTATTTCGTAAATAAAGCACTTAATCGAACAAACTAAAGTTCCGACTTGTTAAGAATTTAATTTACTATTGTTTTATTTTGGGTTTGGGCAGATTTGGCAACCGCAGGCACCTTAAATATCCATTGGAAAAATCAAGTCCCCACCTTTTTAAAAATTGCTTCCCTCACAGAGGTTGTACCGATATGCACGATATACCAGATTTTAGGGCTTTTATTCAAGTATTAATTCACAAAATTTCATTGACCTCCTTCCGTCAGTTTTTTAGAAAATTCCCCAACAGTGAGGTATCCTATAGGAATCTCCCATACAAAAACAAATATCTCCACTCTCAGATGTTGTACCAATTTGCACGGTATATTGGCGTATGGGGGATCGAATAAAGAATATTTGGTGAACATTTAATTTGCAACGCTCCGTCAGTTTTTGAGAAAATTGCATTACAGTGGGGGTTGGAAAACTGCTGTTAAGGAAGGCGCGAACAGCGGAGCTGGAACCGGTCGTGAACCAGCAGCTCCAAATCGGAACCATTTTAATTGGTACCGCATTCCAAACATTGGCGGGAACTAGACAGATTAAGACACTTAAATTAAATAAAGTTTAGCTATAATCATTGTTTTATAGCAGGGGTCCGCACGGCCCTATCCCGCGGGATAGGATTTTTCTCAGTCGGCGTCGCTGCCGCTCACGCATAGTATGCACAAAAGAGAACAGAAGAATCAGTGAAGACTAATTGTAATTATGTGTCTAAATTTAGCTTTTTTTAGCGATAAATAGCTAGTTTTTAGGTTATAGCTAATTTTGATGCCATATAACAATATATTTTAGCTGTTTTTTTTCGCATATCTAGCCATAGAGTGTTCGATGTTCACTCATACAAATGCAATATTGGCATTTGACTGTAGTGGTGCGGACCCCTGTTTTATAGGGAAACGCAGAGAAAATACTACTAAGTTGGGGAACCGATTACTATTAGAAATTATCATTATTTTACATTGGCGATTCGACAACTTAAAATAAATTCTTGCAACTCCCACAGAGGTTGTACCAACATGCACGGTAAGCCCAA
>VNJZ01012538.1:0-82771 GCA_008042795.1 Drosophila asahinai
CTTCCTCTGGAGATAAGACTTTACCGGAAAATGGGGCGCAGGAGCGCTGTAACTGAAAAAATCTGGCGTTCTCAAAGCAGTCGGTAAGAGTGTTTGCTGCTGTTTTTTTGAATACAAAAGACGCACAATGTGCGGGCGCATAAGCTGTGTTTTATTCTTCCGTGCATCAGGGGGAGGGAAGACAGCCATCGTTTGAATCTCCTCTGATCCACTGGACGCCGAAAATGCTGACAAAGAAAAAGGACTTCTTTGCGACAGAGCATTAGTCCTGAGCGATCCGATAGTCCGCTACTCTAAATAATTTTGCAATCTTACAATATAAGCCAATAAACCGGAACGTCGTGGCGTGTTATTACACTGTATATGTCTCTGATCACGCCAATCAAATAAGAACGCTCAGACGCTCGAATTGACTTATTAAAAATTTATATAAGACGATAATATTTTTTTTAAAAGATTTCCGTATAAATCAAATTCTATTGTGCGTTGAATTCCACCGACCCTAGCAAGGAAGGAAACGCATGAATGCCATCGTTGTGACGGCGCTGAAGCGACCTTACACATTTATTGTCTTGTCGCTGCTTATTCTCGCTTTTGGTGTGCTGTCTCTCTTCAAAGCCCCGACCGACGTGTTTCCAAATATCAGGATTCCCGTTGTGTCTGTGGTGTGGACATACGGTGGCATGTTGCCGGAGGAGTTTGCCGGGCGCATCACCTATAATTACGAACTGGCCGTGACCTCCACCGTGGAGGGCATAGAGCATATGGAAAGCAGCTCTTACTACGGCAGAAGCATCGTCAATATCTACTTCCAGCCGGGCACGGATATCGGGGAGGCTGAGGCAGAAGTCACAGCAATTTCCCAGACTGTTATCAAACAGCTCCCGGATAATATTCCAGCACCTATGGTGATGAAGCTGGAGGCATCTTCTGTTCCGGTTCTGGCTCTTCAGATCACGTCTGAAAAACAGACGCCGTCGGACCTGTATAAAATTGCCATGACACGCATCCGCCCTGTTCTGGTAACAGTGCCGGGCGCGGTTCTCCCACATCCTTATGGTGGGATGGACAGCTTTATCATGGTGGCGCTGAACCAGAAGCAGCTTCAGGCGCACCATCTGTCCGCAATGGACGTGCAGAACGCCCTGCGGAAGCAGAATATTGTGCTTCCTGCCGGTGACCAGAAAATCGCCACAACTGACTGGATGGTGCAGACAAACGCTACGCCGCGTTCCATGAAAGAACTTGGTGATATCCCGGTCAAACGTGTTGGGAACGCCGTCATTTACGTGCATGACGTGGCGCAGGTTTACCGTGGCGGGCACCCACAGACCAACCTTGTTCTGGTGCAAGGGCGTCAGGGTGTAGAAGTGGTTGTTATGAAAAGCGGTGATGCTTCAACACTGGATGTTGTGGCACGCACAAAAGAACTTCTGCCCCGTATTCAGAAACTTGTTCCGCCTGACGTGCATATTTCCATCCTGAGTGATGCGTCCGTTTTTGTGAAAGACGCCATTAAGGACGTTGTGCGGGAGATGGTGACGGCGGCTATTCTGACAGGGCTTGTGGTTCTGCTCTTTCTGGGGTCATGGCGTTCGACTCTTATTATCGCCACGTCCATCCCGCTTGCTATTCTTTCCGCCATTATCTGCCTTTTGCTGTCCGGCCAGACCATCAATGTCATGACGCTTGGCGGGCTGGCGCTGGCTGTCGGGATTCTGGTGGATGATGCCACCGTGATGATTGAAAATATTGATACCCATCTTGAAGAAGGAAAGGAGCTTGAGACCGCAATTATTGACGCTGCAAATCAGATTGTCGTGCCGACACTGGTTTCAACATTATGTATCTGCATTGTCTGGACGCCGCTTTTCCGGCTGAGCGGGGTTGCCGGGTGGCTCTTCATGCCCATGGCGGAAGCCATTGTTTACGCCATGCTGGCCTCCTTCATTCTGTCGCGTACACTGGTGCCGACCATGGCCAAATATCTTCTGGCCGGGCAGGTGCATCCGGGCCTGCACAGCGATGAACATCTTGCGCTGCCTAAGGGTGTTCTTGGCCGCTTCCAGAACAAGTTTGAGCATGCGTTCCATAATTTCCGCGCGGCATATGGGCGGCTGCTTGAACGTATTATTGCGCGGCGCGGTGTTTTCGCTCTGGGCTTTCTGGGGGCGTCTGTACTCTCTGTCGGGTTGTTCCTGCTCTCCGGACAGGATTTTTTCCCGGAAGTGAAATCCGGTGTCATGCAGATGCATATGCGCACTCCGCTGGGCATGCGCATTGAAACAACCGGCCGGATTGTCTCTCTGGTGGATGATCGGGTCCAGCAGCTTCTTCCGGGGAAAATTTCCGGCATTATCAACAATTGTGGCTTGCCTGAAGGACCTCATAATCAGGCCTTTATCCCAACCCCGTCTATCGGAACGCAGGATTGTGACCTGACAATTTCTCTCAAAGATGAGGAATCTCCTGTCTGGAACTACCGCAAACTGCTGCGCAGTGATTTATCCGCAAGATTTCCGGGAAGTGTCTTTACCTTTCAGCCGGCTGATCTGACTGAAAAAATCCTGAACTTTGGTTCTCCTGCGCCGATTGATATTCAGGTTTCCGGACCGGACATTCGTGACAACTATCAGTATGCGCGTCTTCTGGTGAATAAGCTGCGTGCCATCCCCGGTGCGGCAGATGTGGTTATTCAGCAGACCATGAAAACGCCGACCCTGTTTGTGCAAGGTAACCGGACTTTCAGTCAGGCGACCGGCATGACAGAAGCCGATATTGCCAATAACGAACTGATGACCCTGTCTGGCAGTCAGACGGTTGACCCCCAATACTGGCTTGACCCGAAAACCGGCATTACATTCCCGCTGAATGTGTATGTCTCACAGGATCAGCTGACCCATTATAATGATTTGCTGACAATCCCTGTTGATAAAGGGGATAATGACCCTAAGGGAACGGATATGCAGCTTCTGGGCAGCATCAGCACCGTGACGCCAACTGGTACGCCGGGGCAGGTGTCCCACTACAATTCCATGCCGGAAATTGATGTGTATGTTTCTGCTGAAGGCACGGATCTCGGGTCTGTTCTGGCAAAAGTAAAACAGACCGTTGCCAGCACACAAAAAGACCTGCCGCAGACAGCCGCGGTGGATATCCGTGGGCAGGCTGTTACCATGCACGGTGCCTATGTGGAACTCATTGCCGGACTGGTTGTGTCAGTGGTGCTGATTTACATGCTTATTGTTATCAACTTCCAGTCCTGGGTTGATCCTTTCATTATTATTTCGGCTCTGCCGGGAGCACTTGCCGGTATTGCGTGGAGCCTGTTCCTGACGCAGACACGTCTTTCTGTTCCGGCCCTGACGGGCGCCATCATGTGCATGGGCACAGCAACGGCAAACTCCATTCTGGTTGTCTCTTTTGCAAAAGAACGGTTTGCCTTGCACGGAAATGCTCTGACCGCAGCGATAGAAGCCGGGTTTGGCCGTATTCGCCCGGTTATCATGACGGCCTCTGCTATGGTGATTGGCATGGTGCCGATGGCAATCAGTAATTCGCAAAATGCACCGCTGGGGAAGGCAGTTATTGGTGGTCTTATTCTGGCGACCGTTTCAACTCTGCTCTTTGTCCCGTGCGTCTACGCAATTTTCCATAATCGTTCTCATACAAAAAAATCTCGTCCGCCTGAAGCGGGCCATGAAAACGGGCAGGAGGCTATCTGATGTCCACTCTTACAAAAAACCGCCTGTTTATCGGCGCTCTGCTGTGCGTAATTGTGGGATATGTGGTTTATCTGGAAATCCAGCATCAGCATAACCAGCTCACGCTTCAGGCTGATGCCACGCATGCCACCGTGCCGGATGTTGCGGTGGTGCAGCCAAAACCCGCCCCGCCGACACTCGCCATGACTTTGCCGGGAACGATCAGCGCATGGTACGAAGCGCCCATTTATGCGCAGGTCTCCGGTTATACAAAAATGTGGTATAAGGATTACGGCGCAGCGGTCAAAAAAGGGGAAACTCTGGCCGAAATTAATGCGCCGGGTCTGGATGCCCAGTATGCACAGGCCAAGGCGGATTTGCAGGTCGCGCAGGCCAAATATGGGCTGGCAACGGTTACGGCAGACCGCTGGCGTTCCATGGGCAAATCACAGGCTGTCTCTGGCCAGTCTGTGTCTGTTCAGAATGCCAATGAAAAATCAGAGCGCGCAGCGCTGGACGCAGCTCAGCATAACCTTGACCATTATGATGCGCTTGAGCGGTTTAAAACCATTGTTTCCCCGTTTGATGGCGTGGTGACAGCCCGAAATATCAGCGTGGGGGACTATGTTGGTGCAGGGAGCGGCAATCTGAATGCCAACGGTACAGCAAGTGAGCTGTTTACTGTGGCCGATACGCATGAGATGCGTCTTTTTGTCTCTGTGCCGGAAGTGTTTTCCTACGTTCTGAAGCCGGGGCTCAAGGCGCGTGTGACGGTGCCGCAATATCCCAATCAGGTTTTTACAGCCAATTTTCTGACGATTGCAAAAGGGTATGACCCCAATACCCGAACCGCCGTGACGGAATTTACCATTGATAATGCTGACCAGAAACTCTGGCCCGGCACCTTTGCCTCTGTCTCTCTTTCTGCTCCGGCGGAAGGGGGCGTTTATACAGTTCCAACTGGTTCCCTGGTGTTTCAGGAAAAAGGGATGCAGGTTGTTACTGTGGATGCCCAGAATAAAGCCCACTACAAAAACATAACTGTGGGCCGCATGTCTGACGCCTATACGGAAGTGGACGCTGGCCTGACCCCGACGGACCATATTATCAACAACCCTCCCGCTGACCTGCTTGAAGGCCAGACCGTGCGCCTGAGTGTGCCGGAGAAAGGATACCTCGCATCTTCCAGTGACAGTGAAGAGGAGGATGATGAATGAGCACGCTCCTGATACGTCCCCAGACACCAACGCGTAAGAGCAAGCCGATGCCGGGAAGAGATAAGGTAGCCTTTCGAAAAATCTTTTCTCAGAGGAAGATTTTGAAAGCTGTAACCCTTGCAGCCTTAACAGCGCTGAGCGCGTGTGATCTTGCTCCTGCCTATCAGGCGCCGCATTTTGTTGTGCCAATGTCCTGGCACGGGCAGGGGTTGTTCCATGAGGCGCAGCCGCAGGAAACTGTCATGCGCTCGGACTGGTGGACACTTTTTGCAGACCCGACGCTCAACACGCTTGAAGCTCAGGCGATGAACGGGAACGCGGATCTGCAGGCTGCGGCTGAACGCTTTATTCAGGCACGATCCATTGTGATGGAAGCACGCTCGGACCTGTTGCCGCATTTTGCACTAGCTTTTGGGTCCAGCAACAACAAAAGCTCCTCTGACAGATTGTTCCGATACAAAGGGCCAATAACAGCAACAGACGAGTTTTACGGAGGAATGGCGAGCTGGGAACCTGATATCTGGTCTTCCATCCGCAACCGGGTGCGTGCGCAGAAATATTACGCGCAGGCACAGGCCGCGCAGTACGCCTCCGCACGGCTCAGCCTTCAGGCGGAACTGGCAAGCGATTATTTTGCGTTAAGAGGACTGGACGCCCAGAATGCGATCTATACGCAGTCCATCAGCTATTATCAGCAGGCGCTGCGGGTGACGCAGACGCGGCTGGATAATCAGGATGCAACCGGCATTGATGTGGCACGGGCTAAAAACCAGCTTTACATGACGCAGGCGCGTCAGCTTGATGTGCAGGCGCAGCGCGAGGTTCTGGAACATGCTCTGGCTGTTCTGGTCAATGCGTCACCGTCGTCTTTTCATATTTCTGAGGTAGCTGCTCAGGATCAGGAGGAACCTGTTTTTCCGCTCGGGATGCCGTCTGAACTGTTGCAACGCCGGCCGGACATTGCTGTTGCGGAGCGTGAGATGGCGCAGGCCAACAGGGCTATTGGCATTGCCCGTGCGGCGTTCTATCCGCATGTGTCCTTTAATGCCAATGGCGGTTTTGATGCCAACGGGTTTGATCTGGCTAATCTGGCAAACAGCATGTGGTCTTACGGGGCTTCCGTCACCATGCCGCTGTTTGAAGGCGGCCTGCGCCGCGCCCAGCTCCAGCGCACATGGTCCAATTACCGGGAGACGCGGGACCATTATCGTATGACGGTGCTGTCTGCCTTCCGGGATGTGGAAAACGGCCTGTCCATGACGGCGCGTCTGAGGGCGGAAAATGTTCGGCTTAAACAGGCAGTTGATGCCGCCATGCAGTCTCAGACCCTGACCATGACATTGTATAAGGGCGGCGCAGATGGGTATCTTGATGCGCTGATTGCGCAGGTCAACACGCTGGACGCCCGGATTGAACAGGCACAGGTGCAGGCTCGTGCCCTTCAGGCGGCTGTCAGCATGGTGCGGGCACTGGGTGGGGGCTGGAATGATAAGTTGCTCCCCACGCCGGATCAGACCATGACGTTTAAGGGCTTTCAGTATGAAGGACTGGACCATCCTGCGCCGGTGGCGGGCATTGATAGCCCTCCTGACCTGGCGCAGTATGAAAACCTGACGGCGACCGGGCCCGTGGAGACAGGCGCTGCCGGACGCAGCACTTCGGCCAGCCCAGCTAGGTTGCCGCGATAGTTTTTTCCAGATTTTCTGGTGAAGATTATACGAAAAACAGGCTCAGTACCCATGTTTTGCGGTAAAACGTGGGTTCTGAGCCTTAGTTTGAAACAGTTCCGTGCAGCGTAAAGCTTTCCCCCCGGCCATCGGGCAGGCGCAGGAGCGGGCCGACAAATTTGGGGTCCCGCATGGTTTTGTCATGCTCCAGCAGACTGATCAGACGGGCGGCCTCTTTTGACTGACCTTCCAGCGTAACCTGCCCCTGTTTGAGGGACAGAGACTCCAGAAACGTCGTGTCCGGCAGAGATTTTGTCAGATTGGAGAGAAGCGTGAGGGGAGAGCCGACCCGCTGAATCTCACGGTTAAGAAGCGTGCTGGCACTTGTCAGCGCATCAATGCGGTTGCGGAGTGTTTCTGCAACCAGCCGTGAAGGCTGAAGTTCTTCAAGCTGCCCGGCAAGCCGATACTCCGTGACGGACTGGCAGATAAAGGGCACACTGAGGACTACTCCCAGAGCAAGGGCGATCAGAAGAGCGGTTTGGCCTGATGTCTTTTTGGAGAGGCCATGCTCGGCAAGTGGCAGACTGACTGTTGAGTGGCTCGTTTGGTGTGCAAAGCAGACGGGCGTGAGGTGCGCCGCCTTGAAAGCATCCAGCCACGGGGCAAGAGGGGCTAGCGGTGCCACGCTGAGCAGAAACTCGGCCTCTGCCGGATGCTCGGAGGGCAGGGGCGTAAGGCCCCACACAGTTTCTTCAGCCGGAAAGGGGACAACCCGATCCATCTGATAGCTGATCAGTGAGACGGCTTCTCCCGCTACAGCAGCGGGAAGCCGGATAACGCGCTGTAAAATCGGCAGATCTGGAAATACTACCCGTATGCCAAGAGAGTTCTGTCTGCGGTGACGCCATGCCCGCAACGCAGGCTGGCGGCTGGCACACAGACTGGCGAGATGCGCCATGCCATCAGGTGTCGCAGGGGCGTGCTGGGGGGCCTCACCGGGTGTCTGGGGCAGTAATGTCAGGCTTCCTGTTGCGGGCGCGATGACCACGGTAGGGATGGCGTAACGGGTCTGGATCGTATGCAGAGCGCGCGCGAGGCGTGCCGGAAGATAGCGGGAAGATATTTTGCGCAGGACGGCCGTGTTCTGCTCAAGCCACCAGTTGATCAGGGCGCTACGGGTGAGGGCGTTCAAAAAAATCTCGTGTGGCTGGCGGCCAGGCTCTGGCCTAGCCTGCTCCGGCGGCTATGCAAAAACATAGCGTTAATTATAGCATTAGCGTTCTCTGCCTGTCAGGGTGTGGGGTGTGACAGTTTTGAGACATCTCGGTCTCATCACTTTTCCAGTGAGTTTTTCATCAAACAATCATAATTATAAGAAGAGGTTAATGGTAAGCAGCCCCGTCTCTCGGAAGGCCGGGTCCGAACGCTGCAAAAGAAGGTTTCCATTCGTGCGCTCTTTTAAGCTGTTTCAATCAACATTTCTGGTGACCGGATGCGCCGCTCTGCTGGCTTTGGGGCTTGGTGGCACTGCCCGCGCCCAGCCAGTGGGGGGAGCGGCCTGTAACCCGGCAGCGGATGGCAGCAACCCGTGCCCGCGTAAGCTGCATCTGCATACGCAGCAGCCGTTATCCACGATGGCAACGGTCGGCAAGGCCATGTTTTTTGATCCGGCTCTGTCCGGTTCGGGCAAATTTTCCTGCGCGTCCTGCCATGTGCCAAGCCTGCATTACGGCCCGGCGGGGAAGACTTCGGTGTTTATGGGCGGTGTGACGGGAGACAGGGAGGGGCGGCGTGAAATTCCGAGCCTGACCTATCTGGAGCGCCAGCCGCCGTTCAGCATCGGGCCGGATGATGCCGTGGCGGATGATGTTGCGCCCACCATTGCGGTGCCGGTGACCGGTGGCGCGCATGCCGCCAAAAGCGCCTCTAACACGGCAAGTTCCGCGGCCAATCTGGTGCCGCAGGGCGGTCTGTTTCTGGATGGCCGGGCCGATACGCTGCACCAGCAGGCCAGCGGCCCGATGTTTGACCCGGATGAAATGGCTGGTCTGCCTGAAAAAGTAACGGCGCGGCTCCAGACGGCTGACTATGCTGCTCCGCTGCGGGATCTTGCAGGTATTCGTGGCCGGAAGTCTTCTGATTTCCTGTTGTCTGAAGGCCTGTTTGCTCTGGCGCGTTACCAGATTGAAGATCAGAAATTCCATCCCTATTCCAGCAAGTTTGATGCATGGTTGCAGGGGAGAGCGCGTTTTTCACCCATCGAACGTCAGGGCTATCTGCTGTTTAATGACCCGAAAAAGGGAAATTGCGCGGCCTGCCATGTGGATACGGTGCGGGGAGACGGCTTGCCGCCGCTCTTTACGGACCATCAGTACGAGGCGCTTGCTGCCCCGCGTAATCCTGCTCTCACGCATACGCATGATGCCTCCTATTATGATCTGGGTGTATGCGACCAGAAACCGGGCGGGCGCAAGGAGCTGGCTCCCTATTGCGGAATGTTCGCGACCCCGACATTACGGAATGTGGCGACACGCCAGACCTTTTTCCATAACGGTGTCTTCCACTCACTGGAGGATGTAATGGATTTCTACGTGTTGCGTGATCTGGAACCGGGGCGGTTTTATCCGAAAGGTCCGGATGGCAAGGTGCAGGCCTATAACGATATTCCTGCCGCTTATCAGGGCAATATTGATAAAAGCGACGCGCCGTTTGACCGGAAACCCGGTGAGGCACCTGCTTTGAATGAGGCTGAGCGTAAAGCGATTATCGCCTTTTTGCAGACGCTGACGGATGGCTGGACAGGGGATGCCACGCAGGCTGATGCGTCTGTCACGCCTCAGAAAAATCCCTGAGAAAACCTCTTAAGAAAAATCTGAGAAATATGCGCCCGATCTGGCATCGGGCGCGCAGTGGGTTACGGGTTGCAGATCGCGCCGGACTGACCGGGACTGGCTGCACCATTGCCGCGGGCTCCGGCGGAGCACAGGTCATAATCATGGCCCTCGCGCGATGAGGGGGCCTGATAGCTGTAGGGGTGGTTCCACGGGTCTTTGGGTTCGTTTGCATCTTTCAGATACGGACCATTCCAGTTCTGCGCATCGGCCGGTTTGTGGATGAGGGCTGCAAGACCTTCTTCCGTTGTCGGGTAGGCTCCCACGTCCAGCTTGTAGAGATCCAGCACCGAGCCAAGCCGGGAGATGGATTGTCTGGCGACTGACACGCGTGCTCCGCCAAGCTGGCGTAACGCTGCGGGGGCGACAAGGCCAATCAGCAGCGCCAGAATGGCCAGAACAACCAGAATTTCCAGCAGGGTAAAGCCGGATTGCGGATTGTTCTCTTCGGGCGGGAGCGGGGAAGCAGGACGAGAGTTTGTCATAAAATCCTCACAGGACTTGTGCGAAGGACGGGCGCATTATAGTGCGCCGCCCGGAAAAGTGAGTCATGGGCTGTGCAGAAAATAGCCCGCTACGATCAGGAACACGATGCCCATCCCCCTTCTTGCCTGCATGGTTGCCAGTGCAATCCGGTATGATATTCCGCCCCGTGTTCTCCCCGTGATTCAGAAAGTGGAAGGCGGCGTTGCGGGCATGGTGCGGCGGAATACGGACGGCAGTTCCGATCTGGGCCTGATGCAGATTAATACGCGCTGGGTGCAGCCTCTGGCGCAGGTGACCCATATGCCCGCGGTGCAGACTGCGGCGCGGCTGGTGTCTGATTCCTGTTTTAATGTGGCTGCGTCCGCCCTGATCCTGCGCACATATATCAATGAGGCTCATGGTGATCTTATGCAGGCCATAGGCTATTATCATTCCCACACGCCATCATTGAATGCGGCTTACAGGCAGAAGGTGCTGAGTACTGCGGTTTCAATGTTTCCTGCCAGACAGTAAGGCGACCGATCCTGCTCTAATGCCCGCCGGGTGAGGTTTCAACAGGCAGGGGGCGGGAAGAGAGAGAGTTCATCAAACTGTCTTTATTCTCAAAATGATGCGCAGTTTTCAGGCTGGTTACATCTGGTCCTGACGGAGTGTTTCCTGTGACAGAACGGCAAAAGGGATGCTGCGCCCCGGCTGCGGTGCCAGCACGGCCCGGCGGAGCAGCATATGGCCGCCCGGTCTTGTAACCCGTGCTGTGACAATCAGTGTCCGGTCTGCCCAGTTTGCCGTGGTCTCTTCCTGCGCTGGCGGGGGGAGGGGGCTTCCCTGCATGGGGGATGGTCCTCCCTGTGGCTGCGTCTGCATATGCGCGAAGACCGCATTCAGAAAGGGATCGTGGGTGCGGGGGGAGGGCATATCCTTTTGCGTAAAAGAGAGATGCGGGGCGAGTGTTTGCAAAAGGCCGGGCGTCATGCCGGGGATTTCGGCCATGTCGTCCAGTGTCCGCATGGGGCGGCCTGCGGGTCTGCACGCTCCCAGTGTTGCAAACAGGCTGGTATTGGCCTGCCGGTTTGCCTGCTGCGTAAGGGACGGGGGCGTGCGCCACAGCACCACCAGGCGGGCCAGTGTCTGTGCGGATGGGGTCTGGAGACCTGCGGTCTCGAAAACGGCTGTCAGCAGGCCCGGCGGGGCATTGTTGGGGTTAATTTTCCCGGCTTCTATCTGTATGCGCACATCCGCTGTCAGGTCTGGTTCGGTAATGGTGTGGAAGGTTCCGTCCGCAGCCCAGTGTGCGCTTCCAGTCGTCAGCAAGTGATATAAGGCCGTCTGAATCGCCGCATCAGCTTGCGCCTGTGTTGTGGCAAGCAGAGTTTCTGCCGCATCCTGCTCCGTGGTTGCTTTGCTCCCGACCAGAAGTGCCGTGCCAATCAGGCTCAGCGTCACCAATGTCCAGAGCACGAGCAGCAAGGCAAAACCTTGCTGGCTCTGGGGGGCATGCCGGGAAGCGCTGTGCATGGTGCGGGAGGTCAGGCAGTGTCAGTCATGCAGGCCAACGGCTTTTAAAATCCGTTGCTGCGGATCAGGAGAGCCTGTCTGCGGCGTGCGTGCAAGGTCTGGGGCCAGAGCGGCAGATTGCGCAAGGTTGCGGCGGAGGTCTTCCGTCATGGCGCGGGCATCGTTCTGGCTGCGGATTACATGCGGGGTGATGAGCACCAGCAGTTCCGTCCGTTCCCGCACGTTGGTCTGCTGGCTGCCGAGCATGCCCAGAATGGGAATGTCCTTTAACCAGGGCAGCCCCTGATTGCCGCGTGATGCGTTATCAGTAATCAGCCCCGCCAGCCCGACGGTCTGCCCATCCTCAATTGCGACGCGGGAACTGACCTGCCGCTGGGAGAAGGTGGGACTGTTGATGCTGGAAGAGCCGGTGCTGGTGGTGGAGGATGAGACGGAACTGACCTGCTGTGAGATATCCAGCGTGACCAGCCCGGTATTGCTCACATGCGGAGTGACCTGAAGGATCACGCCGGTTGGCTGGTAGTTGATGGAATTGGTGATGGTGGAATTTGAGGTCACAACGCTTGTTGTCGCCCCGGTCAGGTAAGGCACCAGATTACCCACCATGAGGGAGGCGGGCTGGTTATCAACCACCATAATCTGCGGGGAGGACAGAACACGGACTTTAGTGACACTTTGCAGCGCGTTGATAACAAAAGGCGCGCCACCCTGCCCACTGCCGCCCAGCACAAACCCCGGAAAGCTGGAGGAAAGCTGAGAGGACACCAGATTGGCAGCCCCCAGACTTTGTGTTGCATTGCTCAGAATGCCGTTGATGCCCCCGGATTTAAAGAAAAACTGTGTGCCATACTGGAGAGAGTCATTCAGCGTGACTTCCGCGACGGTGGCATCCACCATGACCTGAAGCGGCATAATATCAATTTTATGCAGCATGGCGGTGATGGTTTCTGTTTCTGCCCGCGTGCCATATACCAGAACGGAGTTGTTCTGCAGGTCCGGAATAATGCGAATGTGAGAGCTGTTCTCACTATTTTCGCTCATATTCCCCAGCCCCCCCAGAAGCGGGTTATTGCTGATCCCGTCATTCTGGCTGGTCGTCTGGTTCTGTCCGCTGGTGCTGTTAAGGCTGCTGCCAAACGCCCCGGAACTGGAATCGCCCGAACTGTTGCCGGACGCCATGGAGCCGGACTGGCCAGACCCCAGACTGGAGGAGCCTGACATGCTGCCAAAGCCGGATGAAGAATTGCTGTTGCTGGAATTCATGCCCGTCTGCTGTTTGGGCGAAGGCGTTGGGGTGGCCGTGACATGCTCAGGGGTAAAAGCCTGCTGGAGCACATAGGCCACATCATTCGCGCGGCCATTCTGGAGGTAGAATGCGCTCCAGTTCCGCACCGTCTGTTTCCGACCGGCTTCAATCACAGAAAAGGCCCGCCGGGCATCTTCAATCAGGCGGGGCTGGCGGGCTGTGACCAGAATGGAATCAATGCTGGGCATGGGGAACAGGCGGATTGAGTCCGGCCCTGCGTTCTCGCCCCCCGTGCGGCGGACGCCCAGAGCATTTTTCAGGGCCTGACTGAGTTCACTCACCGTGCCGGTTGTTGCGGGGAGCAGCAGGTAGGACTGCCCGGCCAGTGTATCCGTATCAAAGGTGTGGACCAGTTCTGTCAGGGTTTCCCGTGTTGCCGGGTCCCCCGAGAGGATGATGGTATTGCTGTCCGGGTCTGCCGCAACGTGGCCTCCGCCCTGCACCACGGGCTGAATGAGCTTTGCAATGCTGGCGGCGTTTGTATAGCGCAGCGGGATGGCGGTTGTGCTGTTGGCCGAGCCAGCGCCAGCGCCGGGTCCGCCGCCGGAAGAGAGAGAGACAACCCGGTACAGGCCGCTTTGCGTCACAAGGGTTGCGTTTGCCCCGGCCAGCAGCACACGCAGCGTCGGAATAAGCTGATCCCGCCGCAGCGGCTGAGCGGTGTGCAGGGTTGCGGTGCCCTGCACGGAGGGGTCAATCACGTAGTTGACGTGCAGGATGCCCCCCAGAATTTGCTCCGTGACGGCATGAATATCCGTGCCTGCAAAATTGAGGGAAATATCGCCTCCGCCACTTGCTGTATTGCCCGGCAGGCCACCGCGCGTGCCGCTCCCCATCCGCACAAATGTCTGCCCGTTGGCAGGCAGGGGGGCTACAGCTCCGTCCTCCCGCACGGTTGCGCGGATGTCATGCTCTGGCACAGGCAGGGGAGCCAGTTCCGGTGGTTTCTGGGTGCAGCCAGCTATGGAGATCAGGAGGGAGGCGGCGCTGAAGCGACGGAAAAAATGCGGCATGATCCTCAGGGTGTCGGAGCGGTTTGAGCGGGCGTGCCGAGATCGGCCCTGAAACCCGTGATGGAAAGCGTTGCGTCTACGGCGCTGGTATGTCCACGTGTGGCTTCAGTGACAGTGCGGGCGCGCTGGATTTCCAGATCTTCAACCAGCAGGCGGGGTTGTGCGTGGTCAAGGTCATCAAGCAGTGCGACAAAGGCGGCCCAGTTGCCTGTCAGCGCAATGCGAACGCCAATGGCGCGGAAGTGCCCCATGGCGTGTGGCGGTATGGTTTCCTGACTGGCGATCTCAATCTGGTGCTGTGCGGCCAGCGCCTGCACTGTCTGGACAAGGTTGGCGGCTGCTTCAGAATCACTCTGGCCCGCCAGCAGGATGTGCGCGCTGGAGGCTGAGCTATGGCGTTCCTGATAGCGGCGTTTGAGGTCAGGGATCTGGCGGATAAGCTGCTCTGTGTGGCTGAGGACTGTGCGCTGGTCTTCAAGGGCTGCGGCCCGGTTCTGATAGAGTGAGAGCAGGGAAAGGCCTGTCATGGCAACGCAGGCCAGACCCGCAAACGTCACGCTACAGGCAAGGATCTGTCCGCTCAGGCCTGCTGGAAGGCGTGCGTCTGTCACGCGCAGTGCCTGCCAGACAGGCTGAGGGCAGCCGGGCTCAGAAGAGGGGTCAACAGGAGGCTCATGGCGTGCTCATGCCTTGCGCGCAGCAACAGGGGAAAACCGTGAGGGTGCTTACCACCCCCGTCTTCCGGGTGGCGAGGGGGAAGTTGTGACAGTTTGATGAAACGTTCCGGGTGCGGCGGATGCTGATCTGGTCGCCCGGAAAGCGTTCTCTTATAACCAGCCCCACACGTGCTGCATCAGGCGCGTTATCCAGAGTGAGAGAGCCAGACACGGGCCGAAAGGCAGCATCATTCTGGCGTGAAGGTGCCGGCCCCGCGCCGCCAGAATGAGGGCAAGGATGAAACCGCAGACGGACGCGCCGAGCAGGACGGAGGGCAGCGCCTCAAGCCCCACCCATGCTCCGCCTGCCGCGAGGAGTTTGGCATCTCCCCCGCCCAGTCCCGCTCTGCCGCGCACGGCTGTATACAGTGCGGAGACGGCACTCAGCAGTGCCCATCCAGCCAGCGCTCCTATGACCCGGCTCAACAGAGAGGGGCCATCCGCGAGTACGCATCCTTCCAAAACGCCCCCCATCAGCAGGGGCAGGGTGAGGGCGTCTGGCAGCAGGAAGGTTTCAAAATCTATCCAGCTTAATGCCAGCAGGACCCAGCCTAGCAGGACAGTCCCGTATACGAACGGGGAGGCAGGGTCTGCGAGCATGAGCGCCAGAGCAGCGACCGCTGTTGCCGCGAGTTCAATAGCCGGATGAAACAGGCCAATACGCGTCCCGCACGCACGGCAGCGTCCACGCTGAACCGCGTAGCTGAGCAGAGGGATCAGTTCCGCCGGGCCAAGCGTATGGTGGCACACCTCGCAGCGGGAGCGGTCCATGCCAACCGGCTCCCCGCGTGGCAGCCGACGAATGAGAACGCCCAGAAAGCTGCCAATAAACGGCGCGAGAGCCAGAAGAAGGAAGCGCATGCTGTGTGTTGTGCCGGAGGTTCCGCGGGCCTGCAAGCACCGGGCCTGTCCGGATCTCAGAAAAAGGTCTGCGTGGTATGAGCTTTTCTATTCTTCCGGCTCCCGGAACGCGTGTGCAGGCAGAGGCGCGGCTTGCGGGCGCTCTGATGCAGGCCGGTACGTGTGATGCGGCTGTGCTGGACCGGGCGCGGCGGGTTGCGACGGAAAACCGGCAGGCTCTGGCGACCATACTCCTTCAGCTCGGGCTGGTAAGCGAGGCCGCACTGGCCGCCGCCTATGCCACACTGACGGGCTGGCCAGTTGTCTCTGCCGCGGCACTGGCCGCGCTGGAAGAGCCGGTTCTGCCAGACATACTGAGCGCCCCGTTTTTACGGCAGGCGTCTGCCGTGCCTCTGCCGTGTGAAGGGGGCGTGCTGCCGCTGGCAATGGCGGACCCGCTGGATGATTTTGTTGTGCAGGCGGTCTCTCTGGCCGTTGCTTTGCCAGTGCGCCCGATGGCGGCTCTGCCCGTGGATCTGGAAGCAGCTTTAAGCCGCCTTTACCCGGAAGCAGCGGAGACTGAGGGTGCGGACGCAGAGGAAGGCGGCGCGGAGGGGGACCCGCTTGAAGAGGATGCGGACCGCCTGAAAGATCTGGCAAGTGAAGCGCCGGTCATCCGGCTGGTGAACCAGATTATCTTCCGGGCGGTGGAGACACACGCCTCAGATATCCATTTTGAACCTTTTGAGGACCGGCTGGGGGTCCGCTTCCGGTATGATGGCGTGCTGCATGAAATGGACAGCCAGCCTGCACGGCTGATTGCCGCCGTTATCTCCCGCATCAAGATCATGGCGCGACTGGACATTGCCGAACGTCGCCTGCCGCAGGATGGCCGTATCAAACTGGCGGTGCGGGGGCGCTCGGTGGATTTCCGTGTTTCCACCATTCCGGCATTGCATGGGGAATCCGTGGTGATGCGTGTGCTGGACCGGGGGTCTGTTAAATTTGAGTATGGGCGGCTTGGTCTTTCTCCGGCTGTAACAGCGCAGTTCCGTGCAGCGCTGGAGGAGCCGAACGGCATTGTGCTGGTGACTGGCCCGACGGGCAGCGGCAAAACCACCACGCTGTATACGGGGCTGGCGCAGTTGAATGTTACCGAGCGCAAGGTCGTGACGATTGAAGACCCGATTGAATATCAGCTTGCCGGTATCAATCAGATTCAGATCCGTCCGCAGATCGGCCTGACCTTTGCAACACTCCTGCGGGCCATTCTGCGGCAGGACCCGGACGTGATTATGGTGGGGGAAATCCGCGATCTGGAAACTGCCCAGATTGCTGCACAGGCGGCTCTGACCGGCCATCTGGTGCTTTCCACACTGCATACCAATTCTGCCGCCGCCGCTATTACCCGCCTAAGGGATATGGGGCTGGAGGACTATCTGCAAACAGCCGTGCTGCGGGGCGTTCTGGCCCAGCGGCTGGTGCGCAGGCTCTGCCATAGCTGCCGCGCCCCGATGCAGCTTGACGCGACCGTGGCCCAACGGCTGGGGATTCCACCGGAACAGGCCGCATCACTTTGGCAGGCGGTCGGGTGTTCGGAGTGCCGCCACACCGGATATTGCGGGCGTATTGCCATTGCGGAATATCTGGTGCCGTCGCCTGCTATTGTCCGGCTGATCCTTGCGCGGGCGGATCACACGACCATTGAGCGTCAGGCTGCGGACGAGGGGATGAAGACCCTTTTTCAGGCCGGGATTGATGCCGCCTGTGAGGGAGAAACGACGGTTGAGGAAGTCATGCGGATTATCCGCGCCGAGACCGAAGTCCCGTCCGCCCCGGTTCCTGTGCCCGGAGCCTCTGACGCGTGAGCACCATCTGGCATTATCGTGCGCTCACGGCAGACGGTCAGCTCCAGCGCGGGCAGGCGGAGGGGCCGGATGAAGCGCATGTGGTGGCGGATCTGCGGCGTAATGGCCTGACACCCGTGCGCGTTATGCCACAGTCTGACCGTGGGCGTCTGGCAGGGCTGCAAGTTTCATTTTCCCTGCGCCGCACAGGTCTGAGGCGCGCGCAGGTTACGGATATCACGCGGGAACTGGCACTCATGCTGGGGGCGGGGCTGGATCTGGACCGTGCCTTGCGTTTTCTGATCGAGACCCTGCCAGAAACCGGGCGTGCTGGCCTCCGTGCCCGCGGGGTGCTGGTAGAATTGCGGGACGCCATGCGGAATGGCGGGTCATTTGCGTCCGCGCTCTCCACGCGGGCTGAAAGTTTTACGCCGCTTTATATCAATCTGGTGAAAGCCGGGGAGGCCGGGGGCGCGCTGGGGGAAGCGCTGGACCGGCTGGCCACGCTGATGGAGCGGGAGCGCAAACTCACAACCGCCATCCAGTCCGCGCTGATTTACCCGGCCATTCTGGTTGTCGCGTCCATTGGCTCGGTTGTGTTGCTGCTGACCGGGGTTCTGCCGCAATTTGTCCCGCTATTTGCGGAGGCCGGGGCGCAGCTTCCGTTTTTGACGCGGTGCGTAATTGCCGCCGGAGATTTTCTGACCCGCTGGGGGCTGGTTCTGCTGCTTGGTTGTGTGGCCACCGTCTTTGTTGTGCGCGCTTTGCTGGCACAGCCTGCGTTTCGCCTGCGGTTTGACCAGACTTTGCTCCGGCTGCCGGTGGTTGGTGCGCTGTCACGGAATATCATGGCGGCGCGGCTTACCCGTACGCTTGGAACCCTTTTGCAAAACGGCGTGTCTCTGTTGAGCGCTTTGAAAATCAGTGAGGACGTTATTGGCAACCGCGCCGGAGCGCAGGCTGTGGCAGAGGCAGCCCTTGTGGCGCGGGAGGGGGGCGGTCTGTCCCGCCCGCTGGAGAGCGCGGGCCTGTTCCCGCCGCGGGCTATCCATCTGATGCGTCTGGGTGAGGAAACAGCCCAGCTCGGCCCGCTGTGCCTGCGTGCTGCGGAGTTACATGAGGACGCGGTGCGGGTAGGGCTGCAACGTCTGGTTGCGTTACTGGTGCCTGCCATTACCGTTGTGATGGGGGCTGTGGTGGCGGGTATTGTCTCAGCGTTGTTGCTGGCCATGCTGGGGCTGAATGACCTTGCGCATTAAGCAGGAGCAGGGGTTTACGCTGCTGGAGATGATTATTGTTCTGGCGATTGCCGGACTTTTTCTCTCCCTGATTCTGGGGCGTGGCCCGGTGCATAGCACGCTGGCCTCCTTTCTGCAGGCGCGTGAGGCGCTGCTCTCCACCCTGCGTACCGCGCGTCTGGATGCCATGACAAAAGGGGCGGCGATTACGGTCCGGCTTGATGCGGCGCACAGCCAGCTTTTAGAACTTTCCGGAAAAATGGTTCTTAGAAAGGTGTCTTTGCCGAAAGAGGCGGTTCTTGTAGCACCCATACCTTTGGTTTTTCAGCCCGATGGGCTCGGCACGGCTGTTTCCTGGGTTTTGCAGGTGGGGGCCCGCAGGCTCAGTGTGTCCGTCAGCCCTTTGACGGGAAGGATTGTGACGCATGACGTCTGAAAGATCTCCCGTTGCAGAGCAGGGCTTCACCCTGCTGGAAGTGATTGTCGCCCTTGCCATTGCCGCGGCAGGGCTGGCGGTGCTGGCCGTTATACTGGGCGGCTCTCTGGAGAGTGCGGCCCGTTCCGGCTCCCGTGAGGATGCTCTGGCTCGCGCCCGCTCCCGGCTGGAGGGTGCGCTGGTGCTGACGCGCCCGGTTATCGGGCGGCAGGAGGGCGCTGATCCGGACGGTTATCGCTGGCTGATGGAAACAAGGCAGATCGCAACGCTTCCATCCGGCAATGGTGCACCGCTGGCCTTTTATGCGGTGGATGTTGAGGTGCTGTGGGGCAGCGGTGCGCGTGTGCATCTGACAGGGCGACGGTTTGGGCCGCCTGTTGCTCCATGAAAATGCTCATGCAGACCAGTCGTTTTTCCTGCGGAAAAAATGGTGCACAGGCCGGGTTTACCCTTCTGGAAATGCTTGTGGTTACAGCGCTTCTGGGGTTGCTGTTTCTCATGCTGTCCGGGGGTGTCACCTTCGGGTTGCGTGGCTGGGCACGTCAGCATGCCGAGCAGGACCGGATTGCGGAACGCGTGGAAACAGACGCGACTCTTCGGAAGCTGCTGGCTGCTGTTACGCCAGATGAAGGCGCCGTAACAGGGGCTGAGGACCGGCTGGCTCTGACCACGCTGACCCGCCTGCCTGACGGCAAGGAGCATGAGGTGAGCATTGGTCTGGGTGTGGACCGTAAGAAGCAACTGGTTCTGCGCTGGCAGATCCATCATCGTCCCGGCTGCGCGCCGGAGGAACGCCCGCATGAAGAAATTCTGGCCAGTGCCGTTTCCGCCCTGCACGTACGGTACTGGGGAGGGTCTCCGGCGAGCTGGCACACCACATGGAGCGGCACGGCCCCGGTGCTGTTTGGGGTGAGGGTGGTGCCTGAGCGTGGCACGCTCTGGCCTGAGATAATAATCAAACCGTTCAGAACAGATGGAACTGCTGATGAGCCGTAACTATGGGACACGGGTAATGGTGGGAATAGGGGTTTTGCAAAGTGTGTGGGTCTGCACGTCTCCGGCTTTCTCGGCTTCCGCGCCCCCGGCAGAAAGGGCTGCATCGGACGATGCGGTGAAAACGGTGTTGGGTCGGCCGTTATTTGCGCCGGACAGGCGACCGGATGCGACGGCCGCACAGGCTGAGTCTTTGCCGGTGCTGACTGGTATTGTTCATTCCGCCGGGCAGGACGGCGCTTTGTTCCGGGGAGCGGAGAATTCTGCCGGGCATCTGGTGCGGCAGGGGGAAAGTGTTGCGGGCTGGCGGGTTGTTGCCGTGACACGGGAGTCGGTCACGCTGGAGCGCGGCGGGCAGCAGATTGTCCAGCGGCCGGATTTTCAGCATCATCTGGATACGGAAATGGCCGATCATTCCCCCGCGCCTGAGGCGGCAGAATAAGCTAAGCAAGGCGTTATATGGAAAATTAGTAATATTTATGAAGATCTTTCATTTTTCATGAGATTTTCTGACTCAATCCTACGCCTTACTGGTCCCCTGTTCTCAAATTTCTGAGAGTGAGTGAGAGATTTTAAGAACCATTCTTATTTACGCGGAAGAAATTGTTCCGTTGTCATAAGTTCTTCATGAAACAGTCACACATCAACTTGAAAACAAAGGCTATTGAGCGGGTGGTTTAGCAATTATGCGCTCTGTTAGAGGGTTTCGCAGCCATCAGTGTCCAGACCGGCCTCCTTTATCGGGTGCCGGTATTTTCATGGTGCGGCGGGTCCTGAACGGAGGCGGTACAATACGAAAGGTGACCTAACGGTGTTCGCCAGGCCCATGAAAGTCGCATTGTCGGCTCTTCTTTCGCTGTCTATTTCTCTGCCTGCCATGAGCAACGCTGCCGGTATCCGGGCCTCCCGGTCCGTGCATCTGCCGGCATCCAGCTTCGCCACCAAAACGCCCATCAAGCATCTCGTGGTGATTTATCAGGAAAACATCTCGTTCGATCACTATTTTGCAACCTACCCCAAGGCTGCAAACCCGAGTGGCGAACCCGCCTTTACGGCAGCCGCAGGCACGCCGCAGGTCAACAACCTGCAGAATGCCAACCTGCTGGACCAGAACCCCAACAGCAGCAGCGCAAACGGCAGCGCCGCCGCTCTGCCGTTCCGTCTGGACCGCACACAAGCTGCTACCGCTGACCAGAACCACGCCTACACGCCGGAACAGCAGGCAACGCATAACGGCGCAATGGATCTGTTCCCCAAATACACAGGGCGCGGCACCTCTGGTGGTGTTGGCGCTTTTGGTACGGCAGGTCAGGTTCTCGGCTATTATGACGGGAACACGGTTACCGCATACTGGAATTATGCTCAGCATTTTGCCATGAGCGACAATAACTATACGGACACGTACGGTCCCTCCACGCCGGGTGCTCTGGAAGTTGTCAGCGGCCAGACAAATGGTGTGCAGTCCATCGTGGGTTCCAAAACGTCTTCTTCCATCATTGCGGATGGTCAGGGCGGTTACACTATGATCAATGACGTGGACCCGGCGTATGACGTCTGCTCCTCCAAATCGAACGCCGTGCTGCTGAACGCAAAGAACATTGGTGATCTGCTCAACACCAAAAACATCCCCTGGGGTGGGTTCATGGGCGGGTTTGACCTGACAAGTGCCAACAGCGATGGCACCACAGGCTGCCAGCGCCGCACCTATTCTGATGTCGTGTCTCAGGATGTGACGGACTACATTCCGCATCACAAATGGTTCCAGTATTTCGCGACAACTTCCAACCCGCAGCACACACGCCCCTCTTCCATGGCGGCAGTGGGCTACAGCACGGTTGCAAATTCTACTGCGGTTGAGCCTGCCAACCATCAGTACGATCTGAACGACTTCTATGCTTCACTGAAGTCCGGGAATTTCCCGGCAGTGTCTTACATCAAAATGCCCGCCTATCAGGACGGCCATGCCGGGTATTCTGACCCGCTGGACGAACAGGCCGGTGTTGTAAAGCTCGTCAACTTCATCCAGCAGCAGCCGGAATGGAGCAGCACGGCTGTCATTATCGCGTATGATGACTCTGACGGCTGGTATGATCACCAGTATGTTGCCCCGCAGCATGGGTCTTTCGATGCGACAGCGGATCAGGTGAACGGGAGCGGCGTTTGCGGCACGACCGGCAGCCAGCCTCTGGGTGTCAGCGGTCAGCCGGTTAACGGGCGTTGCGGTCCGGGCACACGTCTGCCCTTTATCGTGATCTCTCCGTATGCCAAGGCAAACTCTGTCAGCCACACGCTCTCCACGGAAGCCTCTGTTGTGCGCTTCATTGAAGATAACTGGCTGAACGGTGCGCGTCTGGGCGGTGGGTCTTTTGACGAAACATCTGGCAGCATTGAAGATCTGTTTGACTTCACGCATCAGCGTTCCGGCCAGCTTCTGCTTGACCCGGCAACGGGCAGCGTGCTGACCGATACAATCAGCAACTAAAGAGCGGCTTCAGGATGTAGCCGGAATGCTATAAGGCGACATTCTTAGATTTTAGATCAGATTTTTGGAGCAACCGGCGCACTCTCTGGCGTCGGTTGCTTTTTTTTGTTCGGGGGCTGAGTGTCCCGAACGTCCTGTTTTTAAAGCGTTCCGTTTTCATAAAGACGTCATGGAAACGTCACACCAATTTGCCGTAAATCCTTTTAGAAGTTCCGGCAGAAAAATGTGCCTTTCGTGTGAAGGTGGCGGCTTGAGTGTGTCTTAGAGCGCTATCTGAGCCGATGAACAGAAGAGTTTTTTCTTTATGGTGACAGGATTTTCTGCCTCTGACGTTGCTGACAGCTTTGTGGTGCTGGAAGAAAAAATTTTCGGATTTCAAAAGTCATTGTCAAAGAATTTTTACAAATTCAGAATTTTTGAAAATCTGATGTGATCTGATTTTTATAAGGCTCCCGAAAGGGTCGCTATCTCGACTGCGCCTACCAGACTTTGTCCCGTTTTTCCCCTGCGCCGCATGGCCTCGCACCCGGTATCGAAAGAAAAGAGCATGGATAACGTTACGTCACGGTCCACACAGACGGAAACCGATACAGCCGCGCAGTCCGGTGCGGTTGTGAACAACGGAGAAACCCTCGAGATTTCGGCTGGCGTCAGCTCGTCTTTTGTTACAGTCAACACCGGCGGTCTGGTGTCTCTCTCAGGTTCTCTGTCCGGTGCAACGGTCTCCGGTGGTGAAGTCGATGTGTATTCCGGGGGCGTCGCTTCCGCGGCCAGTCTGACAGACGGCGGTAGCCTGTTTGTGGAAGAGGGTGGCTCTGCGGTATCCGCGTCTGTCGGTTCCGGCGGATATCTGGAAGTCGATGCAGGCGGCACGGCGAGCGGCACACAGGTCAGCAGTGCAGGCATCGTTGATCTGACGGACGGAGCGGTTGCGTCCGCTACAACCCTGACGAACTCTGCGACGCTTTATGCGGGTTCCGGTGCAACGGTCGTTGGCACGGTTCTGCAGGACGGTGCGTCGCTTCAGGTGCAGCAGGGCGGTGTTGCCAGCGGGACAGTGCAGCAGGGCGGCAAGACGACGGTTTTTGCCGGGGCTTCCGCGATCGATACGACCGTTAATGGTGGTGAACTCGATGTGGTCGAAAGTGCCACGTTAACCAACACGACAGTCAACACCGGCGGTCTGGTCTCCGTCTCTGGCACTCTGTCCGGTGCAACGGTTTCCGGCGGTGAAGTTGATGTCTATTCCGGGGGCGTCGCTTCCGCAGCCAGCCTGAGGGACGGCGGCAGTCTGTTTGTGGAAGAAGGTGGGTCTGCGGTATCCGCGTCTGTCGGGTCCGGCGGATATCTGGAAGTGGATGCAGGCGGCACGGTAAGCGGCACACAGGTCAGCAGTGCGGGCATTCTTAATCTGACAGACGGAGCGGTTGCGTCCGCTACAACCCTGACGAACTCTGCCACGCTTTATACGGGTTCCGGTGCGACAGCCGTTGGCACGGTTGTGCAGGATGGCGCATCGCTTCAGGTGCAGCAGGGCGGCGTTGCCAGTGGGACGGTGCAGCAGGGCGGTAAGACGACGGTTTTTGCTGGGGCTTCCGAAGTCGATGCCACGGTCAATGGTGGTGAACTGGAACTCTTTGAGAGCGCCACCGCGACGAACACCACGGTGGCTGGCAGCGGTACGCTGACTGTGTCCTCCGGTGCGACAGCATCCGGCACGGCAGTGAACACCGGCGGTCTGGTTTCCGTGTCTGGTGCCTTGTCTGGTGCAACGGTCTCCGGTGGTGAAGTTGATGTTTATTCCGGGGGCGTGGCTTCGGCAGCCAGCCTGACGGACGGCGGTAGCCTGTTTGTAGAAGAGGGTGGCTCTGCGGTGTCGGCTTCTGTTGGTTCCGGCGGATATCTGGAAGTGGATGCAGGCGGCACGGCGAGCGGCACACAGGTCAGCAGCGCGGGCATCGTTGATCTGACGGACGAGGCCGTGGCCTCTGGCACGACTCTGACGAACTCTGCCACGCTTTATGCAGGCGCCGGCGCAACGGTCGTTGGCACGGTTCTGCAGGATGGCGCATCGCTTCAGGTGCAGCAGGGCGGTGTTGCCAGCGGGACGGTGCAGCAGGGCGGCAAGACGACGATCTTTGCCGGGGCTTCTGCGACCGATACGACTGTTAATGGTGGTGAACTCGATGTGGTCGAGAGTGGCACGTTAACGAACACAACAGTCAACACTGGCGGTCTGGTCTCCGTCTCTGGCACTCTGTCCGGCGCAACGGTCTCCGGCGGTGAAGTGGACGTCTATTCCGGGGGTGTCGCTTCCGCAGCCAGCCTCACGGACGGCGGCAGCCTATTTGTTGAAGAGGGTGGCTCTGCGGTGTCGGCCTCTGTTGGCTCCGGCGGGTATCTGGAAGTCGATGCAGGCGGTACGGCAAGCGGCACACAGGTCAGCAGCGCGGGTATCGTTGATCTGACAGACGGGGGCGTGGCGTCTGGCACGATGCTGACGAACTCTGCGACGCTTTATGCTGGCTCCGGTGCAACAGCCGTTGGCACGGTTGTGCAGGATGGTGCATCTCTTCAGGTGCAGCAGGGCGGTGTTGCCAGCGGGACGGTCCAGCAGGGTGGCAAGACGACGATCTTTGCTGGGGCTTCTGCCGCCGATGCCACAGTGAACGGTGGTGAACTGGAACTCTTTGAGAGCGCCGCCGCGACGAACACCACGGTGGCTGGCAGCGGCACGCTGACTGTATCCTCCGGCGCGACCGCATCCGGCACGATAGTCAATACTGGCGGTCTGGTGTCTGTCTCTGGTGCCCTGTCCGGCGCAACGCTCTCCGGCGGTGAAGTGGACGTGTATTCCGGTGGTGTGGCTTCCGCAGCCAGCCTGACGGACGGCGGCAGCCTGTTTGTGGAAGAGGGCGGGTCTGCGGTGTCGGCCTCTGTCGGGTCTGCCGGCTACCTTGAGGTGGATGCAGGCGGCACGGCGAGTGGCACACAGGTCAGCAGCGCGGGTATCGTTGATCTGACGGACGGAGCGGTTGCGTCCGCTACAACCCTGACGAACTCTGCGACACTCTATGCTGGGTCTGCTGCCACGGCCGTTGGCACGGTTGTGCAGGACGGCGCATCTCTTCAGGTGCAGCAGGGCGGTGTTGCCAGCGGAACGGTGCAGCAGGGCGGCAAGACAACAATCTTTGCGGGGGCTTCCGCAGCCGATGCCATAGTGAACGGTGGTGAACTGGAACTCTTTGAGAGTGCCACTGCGACGAACACCACGGTGGCTGGCAGCGGCACGCTGACTGTGTCCTCCGGTGCGACCGCATCCGGCACGACGGTGAACATCGGCGGTCTGGTTTCAGTGTCTGGCACTCTCTCCGGTGCAACGGTCTCCGGCGGTGAAGTTGACGTGTATTCCGGGGGCGTCGCTTCCGCAGCCAGCCTGACGGACGGCGGTAGCCTGTTTGTAGAAGAGGGTGGCTCTGCGGTATCGGCCTCTGTCGGTTCCGGCGGCTACCTTGAAGTGGATGCAGGCGGGACGGCAAGCGGCACACAGGTCAGCAGTGCAGGCATCCTTGATCTGACAGACGGAGCTGTGGCCTCTGGCACGACGCTGACGAACTCTGCGACGTTTTATGCTGGCTCCGGTGCAACAGCCGTTGGCACGGTTGTGCAGGATGGTGCGTCGCTTCAGGTGCAGCAGGGCGGTGTCGCCAGCGGGACGGTCCAGCAGGGCGGGAAGACGACGATCTTTGCGAGCGCTTCTGCGACCGATACGACTGTTAATGGTGGCGAACTGGATCTGGTGGAAGGCGCTACAGCTTCCAGCACTACCGTTAACAACGGCGGCACACTGACTGTGGAAGCCGGTAGCACGGCCTCAGGTGTGACGGTGCATAGCGGTGGGCAGATTGAAGTTTCGGGAACGCTGTCGGATGCCACGGTGGAAAGTGGGGCGGCTCTTTCAGTCACGTCCACAGCAAGCATTTCCGGCATGGTTGTTAGCAGTGGTGGCAGCGTGCAGGTTCAGTCCGGTGGTTCTCTGGCTGGTGTGCACCTGAGTGCGGGCGGTTCTCTGGATCTCGGCTGGCTTGCATATGACAGCAGCAACACGGCCAGCATCGATGCAGGCCACACTCTTGATCTTTCCAGCGGAACAGGCACCAGCGCCATTGCAACGCTGGAAGGTGATTACAGCAATGACTTCTTCGTTCTTTCAGATGATGGGCACGGCGGCACGCTTCTGACGCTGGAAGAAGGCACGCCATGCTATTGCCCCGGCACGTTAATCCAGACGGAAAAAGGGGAACGCCCTGTTGAAACGCTGGAAATTGGTGATCGTCTTGTCACGCGTGATGGCGCATTGCGCCCGATCCGCTGGATTGGCCGCCGGGCGTATGATGGTCGTTTTGCTGCCGGACGCACTGATATTATGCCGGTCAGAATTGCTGCGGGTGCGCTTGGAAACGGTCTGCCGAGGCGGGATCTGGTGATCTCCCCGCTGCATGCCATGTTCCTGCTCGGCGTGCTGGTTCCGGCTCATGCTCTGGTAAACGGGCAGACCATCACGCAGGCAGAAAATGTCAGCGTTATTGAATACATCCATATAGAACTGGAAACGCACGACATTATTTTTGCGGAAGGGGCACCGTCTGAAACTTTTGTGGATGATGGCAGCCGCGGCATGTTCCATAACGCGCATGAATTTGCGGAGCTTTACCCGGATGCAGCACCGGCGGCTCCGCGCTATTGCGCGCCGCGTGTGGAAGATGGTGAGGCGCTGGAAATTGTCCGCCGCTATCTTGCGCCAGCAGAACAGCCTGCCACGGCGTCCGCTGAGCTTTATGTGGATAAAGTGAGCCGCAGCCGTATTTCAGGCTGGGGCTGGGACCCTGCACAGCCGGGTGGCAAACTGCGTCTGAAAATCTCTGCCAGTGGTGTGGTGCTCTGCTATGCCATGGCAGACCAGTATCGTGCGGACCTGAAAGCCGCAGGCAAGGGCGATGGTTTCCATGCGTTTGAAGTCGATCTGCTTGGCGGTCTGACGGAAGAGCAAAGTGCAAATCTGTCTTTCACAGTGGTGGACGTTGTTCCGGCGTCTCGTGCTGTGGCCTGACGTAAAGCCGGACAGGCATGAAAGCACCTTATATTGTCCCGGCACACCGCTCGGTGTTGCCGGGATATCTGGACTTAGCGACACGGACCCGTATTGCAGGCTGGGCGCAGCCTGAAGTGGGGGGAGAGCCAGTCGCCCTGCAAATCCTGGATAATGGGAAATCTGTTGCACGGGTTATTGCCAATCAGGCCCGGCCCGACGTTGCGCGGGCGGGGTTTAGTGAGGTCCGGTGTGGGTTTGACCTGCTTATTCCGGCGTCCCTGCCTGTGCATGAGCGCCATGTTATTCAGGTTCGGCGGGAAAGCGACGGCTCTGAACTGAGTGGGTCTCCGGTGGTGATTGAAGCTGCCAGAGCATTAGATGAAGACTTGCAGCGTCTTGTGCGTCAGGTTGCACAGGGCGCGCAGACAAATACCGAGCGAGAAGATATTCTGGCCTTTCTGGCCGATGTTGCAGACAAACTCCTTGCCTCCCATGCCCGGACGGAAAGCGGGCAGGAGCAAAGGGAGCGTTACAGCCGCCTTGCGCGCCGTTATGGCCCGGCCATCCCGCAGAAAACCAGAACGCCCCGTGCCCTGATTATTGATGAAAACCTGCCGGTCTCGGGCCGTGATGCAGGGTCACAGGCTATTTTATCGCATGCCAGAAGCCTGAAAGAGCTCGGCTATAACGTCAGTTTTGTTGCGGCCAGTGATATGGACCCAGACAGAGCTGCCTGCATGCCTCTGGAACAAGAGGGGCTGACCGTCTGGCACGCGCCACATTACACGTCTGTCGAGGATCTCTTACGCCGTCAGGCCGGAGCGTTTGACGTGGTGTATCTGCACCGTATTGGTGTCGCGACCCGTTATCTGGCTCTGGCCCGGCATTATCAGCCCGGCGCAACAGTGCTGTATAGTGTTGCGGACCTGCACCATCAGCGGCTGAACGGGCAGGGTGTGCTTGAAAAACGGCCGGAACTGCTTGCGCTCAGCCGGTCTGTCCGTTTGCAGGAATGTACGGCGGCCTGGCAGGCAGACGGAGTGCTGACCCACTCACCGGAAGAAGAAGCATGGCTGAGCAAGGCTGTGCCGCAGGCGCGCATTGCCTGTGTTCCGTGGGCTATTCCTGTCCGATCTCCGGTAAAAGATTTTAGCAAACGGCGGGATATTGCTTTTATCGGAAATTACGCCCACGCGCCCAATCTTGATGGAGCGCGCTGGTTTGTTGAGACGATTTTGCCAGAGTTACGCGCCAAATCTCCAGACCTGACTGTCTGGCTGGTGGGCGCGCATCTGCCTCCGCATCTGTGTTGGCCCGAAGGTGTGCGGGTTGTGGGGCATGTGGAGGATCTGGATAAAGAGGTTCTGGACCGCGTGCGTCTGACCGTCGCTCCGCTGAGATTTGGAGCCGGAATTAAAGGCAAAGTGCTGGAAAGTTTTGCCGCCGGTGTTCCCTGCGTCATGACGCAGACAGCGGCGGAAGGGCTGAAGCTGCCCCGTGCGCTGGCCTCGCTGGCGACGAAAGATGAAAAAGGACTGAAGACCTGCATCCTCAGATTATACGCAGGCCCGGAGCGCTGCCAGTCTCTGAGCGAGAAAGTGCAGGCATACGTCGCGGCGAGATTTAGCGAAAAGACAACCACGGACGCCCTGCACGCAGCGATTAAAATGGCTGCAAAGAAAAGAAAAATTTCGGAACAACCGGCTTAAAGACGCAGCGGCTTCCCGCAGAAACTCTCTCAGTGGTCTGGTTGTCATGCACTGTCATGACACAGGTTTTGATGGACCTCAGACTGGTAGTGCCCCCATGCCGGATCAGAGTGCTCACGATTATGCGCCTTATATGATATTGATTCTCAATTGCGTTTATGGAAAGGTTTCTGCCATGTAACGCGCACAGTCTCGCTGCGCTTCTAAAAATGCCGGTTTTTCAGGCATTTTACAGGGTGGGGTCTTCATGTTTGTCGCTATGAACCGCTTTAAAGTCCATCCGGAAAAAGAATCCGAGTTCAAAAGCCGCTGGCTTGACCGGGACGTGCTGTTAAAGACTGCTCCGGGATTTTTAATGATCCAGTTTATGCGCGGCGAAACACGCCCGGACTACATCGCCTACGCTTCGCAGACGGTCTGGGCCTCACGGGAGGCGTATGAAGCATGGCGTCAATCCGATATTTTTCAGACAGCGCATAAAGGGATGGGGCAAGGCGAAGTTCTGACGCTCGAAAAACGCGAGTTCAGTGGATATGAGGTGCTGCGCACTGTCTCCGGGCAGGAGGAAGCAGCCTGATGACCACGCAGCAGATCCCGGAGAAACACCGTCTCCAGCTTTCGGCCGCGTCCCGGTATTCCCGCCGTGCTTTTGGAACCTTGCTGATTTTTGGTATGGCATCGGCCTGCCTGTCCCGTGTCGGGCTGGCTCAGCAGGCCACAGGGACAGAGGCTGGCCGCATTGTCACGGACTGTCGTGGGCGGCGCGTTACGCTTCACGGCGCGACAAGAATAGCCAGCATTGGCGGCACCATAACGGAAACGCTTTACGCGCTTGGCCGGTCACACGACATTCTGGCGGTGGATCAAACGTCCACATGGCCAGAGCAGGCACGGAAAGAGAAAAAAGACCTCGGCTATATGCGTGCCATTTCCTCCGAGGGGGTCTTGTCCCTGCGCCCGGATCTTGTGCTGGCTATGAACGATTCAGGCCCGCCTGCGGCGATGGATCAGCTTGTGGCGTCTGGGGTTCCGCTTGTGTTTGTGGATGCCACGCCATCCCCGGAGGCTATTGAGGGGCGCACCCGTTTTCTGGCGGATATTGTTGGCGCGCAGGCGGAAGGAGACCGGCTTGGCCAGTCGATTGCCGCACAGTTTAAGCAACTGGACGCATGGCGGGCGGAGCATCCCGCAAAGCCGCGTGTGTTGTTTGTTATGCGCATGACCAATAATCGCCCGATGGCCGCCGGCACAGGTACTGCGGCAGATGCCATGATCCGGCTTGTGGGCGCGGTTAATGCGGGTGCTGGCATGCAGGGCTATAAAATTGTGGATCAGGAAAATCTGGTCGCTCTCAAGCCTGATATCATACTCCTTATGGATCAGACTGCGGCGGCTATTCGCGCCGATCTTCTGGCAGACCCCGGCTTCCGCCTGACGCCTGCTGGTCGGAATAATGCGTTTGTCAGTATGGAGGGGGAGCGTTTGCTGGGCTTTGGCCCGCGCACACCGCAGGCCGCACTTGATCTGGCAAAAATGATGGCTGCGGCAGGCCATCCCGCATGAGTCTGGCGCGGCGGCGTGCTGTTTTGTTTCTGTGCGCGTTATGTCCCGTCCTGATTGTGGCTGTCGGCATATCGCTTAATGTCGGCGCAACCGGCGTGCATTTGACGGCTTTGTGGCACGGCGGGCTACAAGGCGGGATAGAGGCCGGGAACAGTGCTGACCGCGTGGTGCTGACCCAGATCCGTGGCCCGCGTGTTGTGATGGCGGGCCTCACGGGTGCGGCTCTGGCAGTTGCAGGGGCCGTGATGCAGGGGCTTTTCAGAAATCCGCTGGCGGACCCCGGGCTGATCGGGGTGTCTTCCGGCGCGGCTCTGGCGACGGCCTGTGTGCTCGTTCTTGGCGGAGCATGGCTTGATCTGGGTGCTGGTGGCGGGCATGTCGCGCTCCTCAGCACAGCGTGGGCTGTGCCTCTGGCAGGGATGCTCGGGAGTTTTGTTGCCGCGTGTGCGCTCTATCTGTTTGCAACACGCGGTGGCGCGACGTCTGTCAGCATGATCCTGCTGGCCGGGGTGGCTTTTAGTGCATTTTCTGGCGCGCTGACGGGAATCCTTATTTTCCGTGCGAATGACACAGCCTTACGGGATCTGACCTTCTGGACCATGGGCAGTTTTGCGGGCGCCACATGGCCGCGTATTGGTCTGTTATGTCCGTTTTTGCTGGTGGCCGGGTGGGTTGCCGCCTGTCTTGCATCGCCTCTGAATGCCTTGTTGCTGGGGGAGAGTGATGCGCGCCTGATGGGCTACCCTGTTGAGCGTATCAAGCGGCTTGCCATGTTTGCGGTTGCGTGTGCTGTGGGGCCTGCGGTTTCTTTTGTCGGGGCGATTGGCTTTGTGGGGGTTGTTGTGCCGCATCTGGTGCGTCTGGTTACCGGGCCGGATCATCGGCTGGTGTTGCCGGGCAGCGCCTTGCTAGGGGCGATTTTACTCATAGCGGCTGATACGCTGGCGCGTGTTATCGCCATGCCCGCGGATGTACCTGTCGGGATTGTGACAGCGGTTTTAGGAACGCCTGTTTTTGTCTGGCTGCTGACGCGCGTGCATGACCGGGAGAGGCTGGCATGACGCTTTCTCTGCGCAATGTCGGCTGGGGCATCCGGGGTAATGCCATTGTGCATGACGCGTCTCTGGATTTTGAGGCAGGGCAGCTTACAGCGCTTATCGGCCCGAACGGCGCGGGAAAAAGCACGCTGCTTCGCCTAGCCAGCGGCCTTCTGCCAGCAACCAGTGGCACTGTGTCTCTGAGTGGTGCGCCTGTGGCGACACTGTCAGCCCCCGGACTGGCGGCCAGCCGGGCGATGCTGATGCAGGATTCCCCCCTGCGGGCCCAGTTTACATTGCGGGAACTGGTGGCGATGGGTAGCCATATTTCAGCACCCTCCCTGAGCCACGTGACGCGTATGGCCCTTGCGGAAGCCTTGCTGGAGCGGGTGGGGCTGGCGGCTTTTGCCGGGCGCGATGTCATGGGCTTATCCGGAGGCGAGCGTCAGCGCGTTCATCTGGCACGGGTGCTGATGCAGCTTGAAGCCGCCGTGCACGATACTGGCAAAGCACCCGGCTTTTTACTGCTGGACGAACCAATTTCGGCGCAGGACCTCTCCCGGCAGCATCTGGTGCTTAACCTTGCGCGGGCCCATGCCCAAAAGGGGGGAGGCGTTGTGCTGGTGCTGCATGACCTGAACTGGGCCGCGGCCTGTGCTGACCGTATTGTTGTGGTGCATGAAGGAACGATCCATGCGCAGGGGCCACCGGAGCAGGTGTTAACCAATAAACTCGCCTGCCATGTCTTCGGGCTGGAGGAGGGGCGCGTGCGTCAACATGCGGTGTCAGGAAAGCCGTATATTTTACCGCACGATATGATGTGCGGGTCTTTATCATAAGGAAAGAAAAAGAGTATGTCTCAGTATATCGCCATGAACCGCTTTCTGGTTGCTCCTGAAAATGAAGAGGCTTTTCAGAAACGCTGGCTGGACCGAGAGGTTTTGCTCAAGACGGTTCCCGGATTTATCAGCTTCCAGTTTCTTCAGGGTCCGGAAAAAGAGGGTGTAAGGCTCTATGCGTCTCACACAGTCTGGGAGTCTTATGATGCTTTTGTCGGCTGGACGCAGTCTGAGCAGTTCCGGCAGGCCCATGCCGGGGCAGGGCAGGGGCGTGCTCTGACGGCTGGCCCCCCAGTGTTTGAAGGCTTTACCGTTATGCAGGACGTAACAATCTGATTTTTATAATCTGGTTTGTCTGATGTAAAATGGCCTGAAACTCTATGGACTTTCAGGCCATTTTTTATGCGTCTGCTCAGGCCGAAACCGCGCTGAGGGGGCCGGGTGCTGTCATATAGTTTTTGACACGCAGAAAGCCTGCCCGCGCGCCGGTTGCCGCAAGAACAGGGTCAAACCCGGCGTGGTCAATAGCGCTTTTAAAGGCGTTCCAGGAGGCTCCCCTGCCGCCGGGATCCGCCGCCAGGTGTCGCGCCCCAAAATTCTCGGTAAAGCCTAGATTTTCTACCAGCTTCATAAGGAAGTTCGCTCCCAGCTTAGAGCCTTCCGCCACATACAGCCATCCCGCAGCAGTCGACGCATCCGGGATATCCAGAGTGGTTTCCTCATCAGGGAAGGGCAGGCCAAGATCCTGCATGTCCTGACAGACATGGGCAAAGCGGTTTCTGGCTGCCAGATCAGGAATGATTTCTACCAGCTGAACATGATTATACGCGGCGTTCACGTCTCTGTGGAACAGATACTGGAGTTTTACAAAATTCCTGTATTTTTCAGAGCTTGAGAAGAGACCATGCGCCATGATGCCTTTATCGAGGTCTTCATGCAGCGTGTGCGTGGCATCTTTAAGCCGGAGAGACAGGGAGAGCTGGTCAGACGTTCTGATCATGAGGCGTGTCCTTTACGACAGAAATGCATTCAGAAAAGCGCGACGGTGTGGCTAATTTAACGCAAATGAGAATCATGTGCAATAAGCGCTTGATGGTGCACACTCTGCCGTGCATCATAAATTAATAATGATTCTCATTAACCGCATTTATGGATGTAGAATGACACCGCTGCCTCTTTTTCGCCGGGCCGTGCGTTACCGGATGCTGGCAACAACCGCTCTGGCCTATGCCTGCATAACCCCCGCTTTTGCTGCGGCACCTGATGCCACACAGCCCAGATCAGAAACCGCTGTGAAGGCTGGCACTGGAGAAAAGACATCACAAAAAAAGACCGCCAGCCCTCAGACAGTCATTCTGGGGCCAGTCAGAGTACGCGGCAAAGCGGATATTCTGGACTCCATGAAGTTTGATCCTGACAAGGATCACAGCGCGGTGGGGAAGGCCGGGGTGCTGACCACCACCACAACGCTCAAAACACTTCGTGACAGGCAGATTGACAGTCTGGAAGACTTTTCCCGCCGTGTGGATGCCTCGGTGAATTACAGTAGTGGCAATTCCAGCATCAACATCCGGGGCCTTGATCAGAACCGGATTCTGACCACCATCGACGGTGTCCGTATGCCCTGGGCAAATGATGGGGCTTATGCAGGGTCTTTCAATTCTGCGCAGGGGGGCGTGAGTAATTTTGACTTCAACTCCCTTGGTGCGATTGACGTTGTTAAAAGTGCTGATTCCAGCTTTTTTGGCACCGGGGCGCTGGGGGGCGTCATTGCCTTGCGCACGCTGGACCCGGAGGATCTGCTTAAGCCGGGTAAAACCTTTGGTGGCCTGACCAAGCTGACCTACAACGGCGCAAGCGAGGCGGCTTTGCTGAATCAGGCCTTTGCTGCCCGCTATAAAAATACGGTTTTCCTGATTCAGGGTGGCTATCAGAATGGCAGCCAGATCGGCAACCACGGTGATATTTATGGGTATGGCCGGACGCGCACGGCAAAAGATCCTTCTTCCTATGATCAGGGCAGTTTTCTGGGCAAGATAAGGCATTATTTTGCCGGTGGGCACAGAATTGGCCTGACCGGGGAGTGGTTTGACCGGAATACGGATGAACGCACCAGAACATCCGAGACAACGGCCACAAACGTGTATCGTACCCGCAGTGAGAACCAGCGGTCTCGCGTATCAGCCAATTATGATTATCAGGCCAAAAGCCCGACAGCATTATTCAGTGAAGCGCATTTTCTTGCTTACTGGCAGAGTATCCAGACAGATACGGATATTACAAACCGTGACCCTGCCAGACCGCGCGCCTATGTTCATCAGCATCTGACACTGCCTGTAGAGTCCTACGGTGTCACGGGTTCGGCCACAAACAATATTTTCACCGGCCCGTTGCATCATGTGCTGACCTATGGCGGAGAGGTATTCCTGACGGATACCTACCAGACGCAGACAGGCCAGCGGGCCGTTTCAAGCGCTTATACGCACGATAATTTTTCCGATATGCCTAAAGTGCATGGCACAGATATGGGCGCTATTGTGCAGGACCGCATCGGCATTGGTCGTGGTGAATGGCTGCATATTACTCCGGGTTTCCGGTTTGATTATTTTCAGCGCGACCCGCAGAATACAGCGTCTTACAGGGCCAATGCCGGATATGCGGGCTTACCTCACGGGGCGCATGGTTCGCATTTCTCACCCAAAGTTCTGGTGGAAGCCCGCGTGGCAAAAGATGTTGTTCTGTATGGACAATATTCCGAGGCTTATCGTGCTCCGTCTGCCACTGAGGAATATCTGAACTACAGCACGCCACCGGTTTATCAGGTTGTCGGGAACCCAGATCTCAAGCCCGAAACCAGCAGAGGCTGGGAAGTCGGGATGAAATACGGGAACTCAGAGCGGGGAGCTAAAATTTCTTTCTATGACAATCACTATCATAATTTCATTGATATGATGGGGATAAGCGGCTGTAATGGATATATGCTGTGCTATGGCTATACCAATCTCGCACATGTCCGGATTTATGGTGTGGAAGCCAGCGGAAACTGGGCGTTTGATGATCACTGGCATGTCTGGGGCTCTCTGGCCTATGCCGATGGGCGGGATCAGGATAAAAACTTCCACCTGAGTTCGGTTGCGCCGTTCCGTGGCATTATTGGGTTTGGTTATAAAACCCAGCGTTGGGGGGCGGATCTGTCCGGCACTTTTGCGGCAGGCCGGGATAATGCCAAATATCTGACGTCGACTGGTGGTTTGAGTAACCAGTGGAAAACACCGGGTTATGTTATTTTCGATCTGACTGGCTGGTATAGCCCGGCATTTTATAAACCCCTGCGCATTCAGGCCGGGATGTATAATATGTTTGATAAAGCCTATTACAATGCGGCCTCTCTCCCGTATGGCCAGTCTTCCACCTCACTTTCTGAGCGGTATTACACACAGCCCGGTCGTTCTTTTAAAGTCACGGCCCGGATTGAGTTCTGACGCTGCTACCCTCTGATGAAGTTGAAGCCTCATTTTTTGAGGACTGTCTGGATCAGGATAACCCACTGGCTGCCGGTCTGGCGGCCAGTGGGCAACCGCTATCCGGTGGTCGCGAGAGTTAACTCCGGCGCTTACAAAACGGTTTGTGCTGAAAAGACGCGATATGTATCTGCCAGGCTGAGAAGAGCCTGCGTGTTGAGTAAGCCTGGCGGGACGACCAAGTGGCAGTCCGCCAGCCAGCAAGACTAATGGATATCAAATTCAACCGGCACCGTTAAAGTAATGGGCTCTCCCGGGACGCTTTCGGGCGGGGCGGGTAAGGGCTGGGCGCGTTTGGGAAGCGCAAGAGCTTCGGCGTCCAGAAGGGGGTGGCCAGAGCTTTTGCTTAATCTGACAGACAAGACATGGCCCGCGCGGTCCATGGAAAAGGTGACTGTCGGGACACCTTCTTCATGCTCGGCCATTGCCGTTTGCGGGTAGCGTTTGAATTTTTCAAGCTGAGCCAGCAAAGCGCCCTGCCATGTTACAGGATCATGCGCCGCGTTGGGTGAGGAGACGCCTGAGACCGGTGCTGCCTGAGTAGAGGAGGCGGGTGTTGCAGCAGAAGGAAGAGAGGCTGCCGCTGCGTCTATCTGCTGGCTGTTCTCAGGCGGCGTTTTTTTTAAGTTTGGAACTGCTTTGTGCTTTTTAATAATTTTATAAAGTTTATCCGGCTTCGGGACGGGAACTGGCGGAGAGGGGGCTGGTGATGGGGGCGCCGTTATTTTTGGTGGTTCGACAGGTGTGGGCACCGGTACGGGCCGGACGTGCTGGGGTGGCATGGGTACGTCTTGCCGGGATGTGGCAGCCGGGACTGGTGCAGGGACCATATCAATAGCAATTGCGGCCGTGGGGGCTGCTGCAACAGGGATAACAGGGTGCGGGGCGCTGGTGATCCACGCGGTCACTCCTGCGGTGGCGACAAGCACGCTCATGAATGAGAGACCCCATCTTAAAGTCTCTTCCCGCCTTTCCCTGTCTGTTTTTGACGAATGCCATTCTGTGAAAGACGCCGGCATCGGTACGATCTGGCCGGATGCTCTGCTCATCGTGCGGTGTCCGTACTGCCTGATTGAGCAGGATGGGCTTCCTGACCTTCCTCCTGCCCCTGAAGATTGACCAGCGCGACTTTCAGAAAGCCTGCTGTCCGCAATTTATCCATTACGCTCATCAATGTGCCGTAATCCACAGTCTTGTCTGCTCTCAGGAAAATGCGCTGTTCTCTGTTGCCCTTTGTGGCGCTGTTCAGAGCGGTGGCCAGAGTCTCCGTCGCGATTGTTTCCTCTCCCAGCGCCAGACTGTGGTCAGCTTTTACAGTCAGAAAAACAGGATCATCGGGGCGGGGAGCGGGTTTTTCACTGGAGGACGGGAGATCGACCGGCACGTTGACAGTCGTGAGCGGGGCCGTGACCATAAAGATCACCAGCAGGACCAGCATGACATCAATAAATGGAGTGACGTTTATCTCACTCGCTTCATGCGGGTTTTCATCAGTGTGACGAATACGGAGCATGAGCGGTTATTCTCCCGCCAGACGCGGAAGATCAAAACGCACAACCTGTCCGGTTTTTGTTAAGGCCTGCATGCGGCCCAGATCGCGAGAGACAAGGCGCATCACAAGAGCGGTCAGGTCAGCAACCTGTGCCCGGCAGGCGGCACTCTGGCGGGCAAGGTGATTATAAATCACCACGGCAGGAATAGCGGCAACCAGCCCCAGCGCCGTGGCAAGCAGGGCTTCCGCAATGCCGGGTGCGACAACGGCCAGACTGGTGGCTTTGCTGGCGGCAATGCCGGTAAAAGAGGTCATGATACCCCAGACGGTACCGAACAGCCCGATGAAAGGGGAGGTGGCGCCAATGGTGGCAAGCAGGCCTGTCCCACGCATCAGTCTGCGGCCTTCAGCGGCTTCAAGCCGTTCAAGGTGCAGGACGATGCGCTCTTTCAGCCCCTCATTATCATCAACAATATCCTGAGAGCGTGTCCGTTCCTGCTCGGCCGCCATAACGAGCGTGTGGGCTATGCCGCTCTGCCGCGTGCTTTCTTCCCCCCAGTCAAGGGTATTCGCATTTTCCAGCGCCAGTTCCGCTTTGCGCAACTGGCGGCGAATTTTAAAAAACTCAACGGATTTCGCAATAAAAATGGTCCATGTCAGGATACTGGCCACAGCGAGGAGCATCATGACACAGCGCACAAGCGGGCCTGCATTGATAAACATATCCCATGGGGAGAACGATAATGCAGAGGGCGAGAGCGTTGGCATGAGCGGTAAACCTCCAGAAAACAGCGCGTGGCGCGTCACAAGGCCAGAAGAAGCACCAGACGAACATTTATGAGTACTATTTGCTATATAAGCAACTAAGAATCATTCTCATATATAAGATGGCGTCGCTTTGGAAGTGAATAACATCACGGTGATCCGGAGCAGGGAGAAGACTTTTCGGTTCTCCGCAAGGCGTCAAAGTGCTCTGTAGCTGCGTGGACTGGCGCCGGTTGTTTTGCGAAAAATCTGCGCAAAGTGGCTCGGGCTCTCATAGCCGACAGTCAGGGCGATCTTTATGACAGGCAAATCTGTGTGGAGCAGCAGATGGGCGGCCTGTTCCATCCGAACCTGTATGAACCAGCGCGACGGGCTTTGCCCCATAGTGTTGTGAAAAGAGCGGCTGAAATGAAAGCGGCTCATGTCACACAGCCCAGCCAGCACGTCCAGATCAAACGGTTCGGCAAGATGCGTCTGCATGTATGTGAGCACTTTGCGGAGTTTCCACGTCGGGAGCTGCGCGGCTCTTTGCTGAGGCCTGGTGTTTGTATCGGCATACTGCCGAAGCAGATGAACGGTCAGACTTTCGAGAAGGCCGTTGACCAGTAAAAGGTTTGCCGAAGGCTGAGAAAGCATTTCTGCTGTCAGGCCATTTAAAAGCCCCGTAAGAAACGCATCCTGTGCGCCGGAGATATCCCGCATCCGGCACCGGGATGGATTTAATCCCAGAGAGCGGGCTGCTCGGGCAACAAGGTCAGACCCCAGATAGAGATGAAGGACCTGAAACGGACATTCGGATAGGGTCTTCCATCGCATCAGGTAGGGAGCGCCTGCCTGTGTCAGGAAAAAAGAGCCAGTTTGAGCGTCAGTCCGCGTCCAATCTCCCGCCAGTTCCCGCTCTTCAATCTGTGCTTCTCCTGATATGACCCAGACCAGCAGGGGTTCTGCCACGGCTGGAACCAGCAGATCTTCCTCCTGTGGTGGCCGGTCAAAGATCTGAGCTTCAGCGTCTTTCCACGCGTCTCCATCGCTTTGTACGATTTTGCGGCCGGGAATATGCTGTTCCAGCATCTGGCTGGCAAAGCGGAGCGGAGATTGGGGGCGTAGAGGCATCAGGCTTTGCTGTTGTGGTGTCACACAAAAATACAGAAAAAAGCAAAATCACAATAGTTCAGGCAAAACGTCAAGCGAACGGGTCTGGTCCTTTTTCTATAGAGGTTTCCTCAAAACTATCCTGGCTTTTGGTACCTTATAAGGAAATGACTATGGAATATTCTGGCAAAGTAGCACTTGTGACCGGAGCATCTAGCGGGATTGGGGCCGCTACCGCACGCAAACTTGCGGCAGAAGGTCTGATTGTGGGGCTTGCGGCGCGGCGCGCAGAGCGTCTGGAGGCTCTGGTTGCGGACATTGCGCAGGCTGGCGGGAGAGCCGTTGCGCTGCAAACCGATGTTACGGATCTGGGCTCCTGCAAAGGGGCTGTTCGGACAATAGCGGAGCAATTTGGCCGGCTGGATGTGCTGGTGAATAATGCAGGCGTGATGCCTCTGTCTGATGTTGACAGCCTGAAGGTTGCGGAATGGCAGCGCATGGTAGATGTGAACATCTCTGGTGTTTTTAATGCTACGGCGGCGGCCTTGCCGCAGATGATCGCGCAGCATTCCGGCCATATCTTCAACATGTCCTCAATCGCTGGCCGCAAAGTTTTTAAGGGGCTTGCTGTGTATTGCGCGACCAAGGCCGCCATTACAGCGTTTTCTGACGGGTTGAGAATGGAGGTTGGGCCAAAGCATGCCATCCGCGTGACCTGCATTCAGCCCGGAGCCGTTAAATCCGAGCTTTATGAGCAGATTACAGATGCGGACTATCGTAAACAGATGGATGATCTGGCGGCATCCATGACGTTTCTTGAGGGGGAGGATATTGCGGAAAGCATTCTCTTTGCCCTGAAATCACCAGAGCGCATGGATGTTGCCGAGCTGTTTGTGCTCCCGACTGAGCAGGGATGGTAACGCGCACCTGCCGGTCTGACAGGGGTCTGCATGAGGGCAGATCCCGCGTGTTTGCGCTGGAGCAGGCAGGGTAATTTACGGTGGTGGGGCGTATTCATCCTCACCGGCCTTTAACTGCTGGCCTGCTTTGGGGTATCATACCTTACGGATACGCAACAGTCAGCGCAGTAAGGCCGGATTTGTATGAGGTTTGATCTCAAAGTTAACGGCACCCCGCGTGAAGTGGACGTGCCAGCGGATATGCCCGTCCTCTGGATTTTGCGGGATATTCTGGGGCTGACCGGCACTAAGTATGGCTGTGGGGTTGCTCAGTGCGGGGCGTGCACCGTGCATCTTGACGGGCAGCCTGTCAGGGCGTGTCTGCTAACGGTTTCAGCGGCCGCCGGGCGCGATATTCTTACCATTGAAGCGATTGAACACACACAGGCAGGCGCAAAGGTGCAGCAGGCCTGGCTGGATGAAGAGGTGATCCAGTGTGGCTACTGCCAGTCCGGGCAGATTATGGCGGCCACCGCATTGTTGCAGCAAAATCCGCACCCGACGGATGCCGAGATAGATGAAGCAATGGCTGGAAATATCTGCCGGTGCGGGACGTATGTGCGTATCCGTAAAGCCATTCATAAAGCTGCGTCCGATGACGTATAAGCATCCTGAAACGCAGAGCGGCCTTCTGCCAGTTTCCCGCCGGGCTTTGCTGGGTGCTGCAGTTAAGGGGGGCGGCGGGTTTCTCCTGTCTGCCTTTCTGCCCGGCCTGCCGCTTTTGCAGTCTGCGAGAGCGCAGGATATCGCGACAGGGGTTGTTTTCCGGCCAAACGCATTTATCCGGATTACGCCACAGGGCGCTGTGACGTTTATCATGCGCTACGCGGAGATGGGGCAGGGGATTTACACCGGCATTTCCATGCTGCTGGCGGAGGAGCTGGGCGTTACGCTTGATCAGGTGACTGTTGAAGCCGCACCGGCTGATCCGGCTTATGTGGATAGTGTGGCGGGTGAGGAAGAGACGGGTGGGTCATCTTCCACGCGGGATAGCTGGGTGCCCTTGCGGGAGGCTGGGGCCGCGGCACGCATGATGCTGGTGGCTGCCGCGGCGCAGATCTGGGGTGTGCCGGAGCATGCCTGCCAGACACGGAACGGGCAGGTTTTTCACCCTGATAGCGGGCGGAGCCTGTCCTATGGCGCTCTGGCGGAGGCTGCGGCGCGTCAGCCTATTCCGGCAAAGATTGTTCTCAAGTCTCCTTCCGATTTTTCGGTGATTGGCACAAATCCCCGCAGGCTGGACACAAAAGCCAAAACCAACGGCAGTGCGCAGTTCGGGATAGATGTGCAGGTTCCGGGGATGAAGATCGGGCGTATAATGGCCTGCCCGGTTAAAGGCGGACATCTGACAGGGTATGACCGCGCGGCCGCTCTTGCTGTTCCGGGCGTGGTGGATGTGGTGACGCTCCCGGATGCGCTTGCCGTCATCGGTGAGTACATGTGGGCCGCGATCAAGGGGCTGGATGCGGCTGCCCCGCAGTGGGACTATGGCCCGAATGCCGCGACGTCCAGCAGTGACATTATTGCGCGCATGAAAGCGGCCTCAGACCAGTCCGGCGTTGTGGCGCTGAAGGCCGGAAACGCGGAGGATGCCCTGAAGCAGGCGCACACGCGCATTGACGCTGTGTATGAACTGCCTTTTCTGGCGCATGCGGCGCTGGAGCCGATTAATACAACCCTGCATATTCGGCCGGACGGAGCGGATGTGTGGGTAGGTACGCAGGTGCCCGGTCGGGCCCGGCAGGAAGTGGCAGACGCCACCGGTTTAAAACCGGAAACAATTGCGGTGCATAATCATCTGATTGGCGGCGGGTTCGGGCGCAGGCTTGATTCAAATTCTATTGGTCAGGCAGCCCGTTTTGCAAAACAGGTGCCTTATCCGGTCAAGCTGATATGGACGCGGAAGGAGGACATCACGCATGATCAGTTCCGCCCATATTATTATGACCGCGTTTCTGCAGGCCTGACGCAGGACGGTGCTATCAGCGGCTGGCATCATCGCACAACAGGGTCTGCTGTTACGGCGCGCTGGTATCCGGAAGGGATGCAGGGCGGGCTGGACCCTGATGCCGTGGAAGGCGCGACCCAGACACCTTATAACCTGCCTGATCATCTGGTTGAATTTGTGCGCGATGAACCCGCGGCGGTTACAACGCTCTGGTGGCGCGGTGTCGGCCCGACTCACAATGTGTTTGTTGTGGAAAGCATGATTGACGAACTTGCGCATCAGGCCGCGCAGGACCCGCTGGCGTTCCGTAAGACGCTTTCAGCCCACCAGCCGCGTGCGCTGAAAGTTCTGAATGAGGTTGAAAAACAGTCTGGCTGGGGCAAGAGCCTTCCACCGGGGCACGGGATGGGGGTTGCACTCCATTATTCTTTTCAGACATGGGCAGCGACAGTGCTGGAGGTTGCCGTGGAGGGTGATGGGCAAATCAGGCTTATTCAGGCGCATAGCGCTGTGGATTGCGGCCCGGTGGTGTTCCCGGACGGCATTGTTGCGCAGATTCAGGGCGGCCTGATTTTTGGCCTGACAATGGCGCTTTATAATGAAATTACGCTAAAAAATGGACGTGTTGAGCAAACCAATTTTCATAACTACCGGATGATGCGTCTGAATGAGGCCCCGGATATTCAGGTGCATCTTGTGTCAGACCCGGCCGCTGAAATTGGCGGAATTGGTGAGGTTGGCACTGTAGCGGCGGCTCCCGCGCTGGCGAATGCCCTGTTTGCAGCAACCGGGAAACGTCTGCGTCGTATTCCGTTTGCCAGACAGATGGGGGGAGGCAAGGTATGACGCTCTTCCGTTCTTTTAAAACCATTCTGTATGCCACGGGACTTGCGTCTTCCATCTGGAGCAGTGCTGCAGCTCTGGCGGAGAGTGTTCCTGCGCCAGCCGATAGTCAGCAGCCGGAGCAGGTCAGGCGTGGGGCGTATCTTTTCCGGGCCGCGGACTGTGCCGCCTGCCATACTGCGCCGGATGGCGCAGGTCTGACCGGAGGCCGTCCGTTTACCCTGCCATTTGGCACGGTTTTTGCGGTTAACATCACGCCGGATAAGCAGACCGGTATTGGAAATTATACCGATACTGAATGGCTCAGAATGTTGCGGGACGGCGTGGGGCGTGGCGGGAAGCATCTCTATCCCGTCATGCCCTATACGGCCTACACGTTGCTGAGCGATGCTGATGCACTGGCAATCCGGGAATATCTGTTCAGTTTGAAGCCTCAGCAGGCCCCGGCACGGCAGAACCAGCTCAGCTTTCCCTTTAATCAGCGCTGGGGGCTGATATTCTGGAACTGGCTGAACAATCCGGACAAGCGGTTTCAGCCAGACCCGGCCCGGTCCGGTGCATGGAACCGCGGGGCTTATCTGACGGAAGCTCTGGGGCATTGCAGCCAGTGCCACACGCCCAGAACCCTGACATATGGGCTCAGTCGCAAAGCCTATGCGGGTGCAATGCAGATGGGCTGGCGGGCCTATAATCTGACGTCAGACAGACAGCATGGTCTGGGGAACTGGTCGGAAGACCAGCTTGCGTCCTATCTCTCGACGGGCGTTGCCAGCGGGAAAGGGCCGGCGTCAGGGCCAATGGCGGAAGCCGTTGAGCATGGCCTGCGTTATATGACGCAGGAAGACATTGCCGCCATGGTGACATATCTGCGCAGTCTGCCCCCCATTGCGGAAGGACCGGTTGCGCACCCGATGCCGTCCGGGGATGCCGGTGCGCTAAATGCTGTTGCGCGGCGGGGGCAGGGGCTGTTTGTTCAGGCCTGCGCCGGGTGCCATCTGCCAGACGGTCAGGGGCGGCAGTCGGCGTGGGCTGCGCTGGGGGGAGCGCATAGCGTGTCAGATCCGGCGGGGGATAATCTGGTGCAGGTTTTACGCACGGGCACAGCGCTGGAAACAGCGCAGGGGCGCGTTTTTATGCCCGGCTTTTCAAAGGCCTATACGGCGGAAGAACTGGCGGCCATTACGGCCTATGTGACGGCCCATTTTGGCAACACACAGACAGATATCAAGCCGTCTGCCTTTAAAAACTAGGAGGCGTTGCCGCACTGACGATGTGGCAGGGTTCCTTGCCGATATTGCGGAAGCGATGCGGCAGGTGACTGTCAAAGTAATAGGCATCTCCGGGGCCGAGAAGGGTTCGCTGCTCAGCAACGGTAATTTCAATCTCCCCGCTGATGACCACGCCGCCTTCTTCCCCGGTATGTTGCAGCATGGCTTTGCCGGTATCGGTGCGCGGCGCGTAGACTTCATTCAGGATTTGCAGGGCGCGGCCGTTCAGATTTGTCCCGATCTGGCGGTAGGAAATCCCTTTGCCGCCGATTTCCCGCAGTTCATGTGCGCGGTAGAACAGTCTGCGTTCATCCTGCTGCTCAAACGCAAAAAACTCTGACAAATTCATGGGCAGGGCGTGAACAATCTGCCGGAGTAACCCGACTGACGGGTTGATGGCGTTGGATTCAATCAGCGATATCGTGCCATTGGCCACCCCGCACCGCCGTGCCAGTTCACGCTGGGACAGGCCGCGTTGTGTGCGTAGAGCATAAAGTGTGCCGCCAACATCCATAATGTCAGCCTTGTTCTCTGATGACATTTTTTAATCGTAATGAAGAAACAGGGCGGCTGGCAAGAGGCGGGGTTGAAAAAGCGAACGCTGATCGCCCCGGAATGTCGCTGTTTAAAGTGTTTTTGATGCTGAACACATAGCCCGCTGCGCGGGTGAAGGCTGCGGGCATAGAAAAAACGTATAAAACTGTTGCGATGTAGTATTGTTCTTCATATCATAACATCAGTGAAACGTTTTTGCGGGGTCTGTAAGGAGCCCCCTGCGCCCTGTCTGTTTTGTATCTGTGTAAGGCCAGTCTCACGGCGGGAGAGGGCAGGCAGATGCTCCGTGGCGCAAGGAAAAGCGTTTTTCATTCTCGCCTTTGCTGGCATTCAAATGTGGAAGAACCAGACGTGAGCAGAAAATCCAGCCCTGCAGACAGGGTGACGTCCCGCCGTAAACTGCCCCTTCGATGCGCCGTGTCGGTTTCCGCTTTGACAATGCCCGCGCTGCTTGCAGCGGATATTGCAAAAGCTGCCGCGGGCAATACTACTCCGCCGGTTTCATCATCCCTCTCATCGTCCGGTGCTTCACAGGCGCATCATATACCCCGCGCCAGGGCCTCCGTGCATAAAGGGGCTGTTGCCTCTCGTGCCCCCGCGGGGGGAAGGGTGTTGCCCGGCATCGGGATCATGGGCCTGTGCAGGGCGGGAGCGAGGCTCTGGACGTGAGTTCTCACCGGAGTGTCTCCCGTGGGGCGGATAATGTGGTTTCCAAAGCGGTTATGGAACAGTTTACGCCCGGCACCTCTGTGCTGAAAGCGGCTGACCGGCTGCCGGGGGTCAGTTTCAGTTCAACAGACCCGCTGGGGATCGACCTCTGGGGGGCCAGTATTTACGTGCGCGGGTTCTTTATGGATCAGCTTGGCGTCACGCTGGATGGGATTCCGCTGAATGACCAGACCTATGAGAGCAATAACGGCCTGAATATCATTCAGGCGGCTATTTCTGACGATATTGACCGCAGCATTATCTCGGAAGGGCCGGGTGGGGTGAATGTGCCTTCCACCTCCACACTGGGCGGCACAATGCAGTTTGAAACGGGAGACCCGAAGGACCAGCTTGGCGGCAAAGTCTCTCAGGGCTTTGGCAGCTATAGTTCTTTCCGCACCTATGCCCGGCTGGACAGTGGCAAGCTTAACAGCACCGGCACCAAGTTCATGACGGCCTATTCCCGTTCAGACGAGGGGATGTGGGCGGGCGGCGGCTCCCAGTTCCAGCAGCAGGTGGACGCCAAGCTGGTGCAGCCTATCGGACATGAGAGCGTCATGAAGGCGTTTTTCAACTGGAGTGATCTGGCCGAATGGAATTACTGGGATACGTCTCTGGCAATGCTGGACGGGCTGGGCTGGCGCACGCCGCATCTGTACCCCAATTACGCAAAAGCTTATAATTATGTGGCAGGGAACATTTCCCTTCCAACCACGGACGCCATTGAGGCTAACGGAGATTCTCCTTACCTGTATGATGGCGGCCAGCATGAGATTAATTACACCGGCGGCCTGAATTTTGATCTGGCTCTCACGGAGCGTCTGCGCTGGCGCTCCACTCTGTATGGCACCAGCCAGACCGGGTATTATACATATTCTGACACCTCCACCCCCTCGGCGGATACGGAGGCCCCGTTCTCTCAGGAGGTCTGGCAGAACCGGCAGGAGCGGTACGGGTTTACAACCAGCTTTTTATATAAAATTGCTAATCATAGCCTTGATGCTGGCGTCTGGTATGAAAACAACAATCAGGAAGCCGGATTGTTCTGGTATAACGAGCCGACATTAGGGCAGGGTGCTCCCCTGAAAACTGTTGGCCCGTATGATACCTATGGCAAAGCGTTCCAGCAGGGATACGGGTTTAACTGGAGAACCAACAACTTCGCGTTCCATTTGCAGGATACCTGGCGGCCGATTGAAAATTTGCGTGTTACGGCAGGTTTCAAATCGATGCTGGCGACCACTGCGGGGGGGGCGTCTTACAACAATCCCGATTACACCGGCGCGGATGCGTTGCCTAATGGCACCATGACGGCATCCAGCGCATTTTTGCCGCATGTTGGTGCAAGTTATCATTTTCTAAAAAATCATGAGTTCTATTTTGATCTTGCGGAAAATATGCGCACCTATCAGGTGCTTCCAAACGGGGTTGGAAATTCACCATGGTCCGTGCAGGATCAGACGGCGTTCAAAAAACTCCAGAACGGTGTTTCCCCCGAAAAAGACTGGGTTTATGCCGTTGGCTACCGGTATACGGATAAGCTGATACAGGCCAGTCTGGCCGGATATCATGTGGATGCCAGAAACCGTCTTCAGGCAGCAACGGAGGGGACTATTCTGGCTCCTGTCTCCACTGTTGTGCCAACCAGCGTGCATACAAATGGTGTTGATGCCGCGGTAACGCTGACGCCAATTAAAGGATTGGCCCTGTATAACAGTGTCAGTTATAACCACTCGACCTATGGCGGTAATATTTCTACCTCTGATGGCGTTTACTACACAAAAGGCAAAAAAATCGTCAATTTCCCGCAGTTTATGTATAAGGCCAACCTGTCTTATCGCTGGAAAGGGCTGGAAACGCATTTTGACGTGCATTATTATTCCAAACGCTACTATAGCTACGTGAATGATACGTCTGTGCCGGGCTACTGGCTGGCCAGCACGGGGGCGCGGTATAATTTCGGGAAGGTTGGGTTTGCGAAAAATCTGTCAGTCGATTTCAATGTCTACAACCTGTTCAACTCGAAATATATTTCCATGATGGGGCAGAACGGAAACCCGATGTCCGGAGATTATCAGTCTCTGGAACGCGGTGCTGTGCGTGAATTTTTTGGCACGGTCAGTGCGGAATTCTGATGCCGCTTTTGTCTTTCCTGCGCGGCACAGCTGTGCTTCCATCCGCTTTCTCAGCCAAAGGGTTTGATTTTATGCGCTATTCCACAGCTCTCCGGGCCAGCACGGCGGCCTTTGTACTGGGCCTTGTGGCGCTGGGCGCCTTTTCCGCAGCACCGGGAAAAGCCCGGGCGGACGAGCCGGTGGTGCAGGAGGAAGAAAGCGATATTATCAAGCTCTCTCCGGTCACACCTCACCGTATTCTGGTGCAGGATACGGCAGGCACCCATGCCAAGGATGGCCGCATTTATGTGGTGGATGCGGATAAAGGCAAATTGCTGGGCATGGTGCAGGCCGCCTATAACGGGAACGTCGTGCAGGACCCGAAAGGGCGGGCTTTTTACGTGGCGGAAACGGTGTGGTCACGCGGCAACCGGGGCGACCGTCTTGACCTTTTGCCTGCCTATGACCCACAGACCCTGACCATTACGAATGATGAAGTTCTTCCCGGCAGGGCGCTCGTGACACCCAAGAAAAATGATCTCGCCATCAGTCAGGATGGCAGCCGGGTTTACGTCTTTTCCATGGTGCCAACAAACGCGGTGCATGTTGTGGAGACTGCCACACATACGGTAAGCCAGACGGTGGATCTGCCCGGTTGTGCTCTGGCCTACCCCTGGGGGAATAACGGGTTTACGTCAATCTGTGCGGATGGTGGCCTTGCCAATGTCAGTCTGAAGGCTGGCAAAGCAGACGTGACACACACAAAGCCATTTTTTGATCCTGAAAAAGATGCTGTTTTTGAGCACAGCCCCACCCGGCGGCCGGATGGCAAAACATGGTTTATTTCCTACAGCGGCCTTGTGTACCCCACCAGCCTCTCTGCCGAAAGTAAAGTGGACGCCCCGTGGTCTATTCAGGAAGCGGCTGGCCTGAAAAAAGCACCCGCTGCTGAAGCGCCTTTTGCAAAAACATGGCGTCCGGGCGGGTGGCAGTTATCAGCTTTGCATTATGCCAGCGGGCATCTGTTCGTGCTGATGCATGAGGGGACGTTCTGGACCCATAAAAAGCCCGGCACAGAAATCTGGGAGCTGGATACAGCGACTCATAAACTGGTGCGCCGCATCAAGCTGCCTGTGCCGGCAAGCATGGTGGGGGTTACGCAGGACGAAAAGCCGCTGCTGTTTACCAATGACAGCACCGGAGACCTGTTGATCTGGGATATAAAGACCGGAAAGCAACTGCGTAAAATGCAGCATCTGGGTGATGATTTGTACTTTACCGTCGCGCTGGGTGAATAAGCGTGCCGACGCTTGTGCTGCATATGCTCGGCGCGTTGGGAAGCGGGGCGTTTGGCGCGCTGTTTCTCTTCACGGGCATTGGGAAAGCCACGGACAGCGCCCGCTTTGCATCTGACATCGCAGCTTATCGCCTTCTGCCTCTGGATGCGGCCTTTCCTGCGGCCTATGCGATTATCGTGACGGAAACGCTTCTTGGGCTCTGGCTGTTTTCGGGGGCAGTGACGGCTGTTGCGGGGGTGGTGTCTGCCGCACTCTTGCTTGTTTTTGCTGTGGCCATGGGGGTCAATGTTGCGCGGGGCCGCACGCATCTGTCCTGCGGCTGTATTCCAGGGGTAGATGTGCGCCTGTCCTGGGCGTCTGTCTGGCGGAATGTGGTGCTGGCAGTGCTGGTTTTTCTGACGGGTTTATGCGGCCAGCCGGACTTTGGCCTGCTGTGTGTTGAAGGTTTGCTGATGGGTGTGTCTCTTCTGTTGTTGTGCATGGCCACGGCATCTCTCACCAGAGCGGAAGCTGTGAACTGATGCTGATTATTCTCACAGTCTCCACAGTGCTCCTGACACTTTTTACGCTGGCTCTGGCTCTTGGTGTGTTTGTGCTGGCCCGCCAGATTGGCGTGTTGCATGAGCGTCTGGCCCCCATCGGTGTGCAGCCGGTTCTCTCCGGTTTGCAGGCGGGGCAGGCTTTGCCGCAGGTCACAGCGCGCACGCTGGCGGATGCTCCGGTTGCCATTGGGGGAGCTAGTGCGGCTGGCCGCGCCATGATGCTGATGTTTGTCTCTGCGGATTGCCCGGTGTGCAAACGTGCCCTTCCCATCGCCCGGACCGTGGCGCAGGCGAATGGTCTGGATCTTGTGCTGATAGGCGAGGGGGATGTGGCGGCTCTTTCCGCCATGGCGCGCCAGACCCCGCTGGAGGGGGTGCCTTTGCTGGTAAGTATGGAACTGCTTTTGCTGATGCAGATTGGCCGTCTGCCAACCTTGGTGGTGCTTGACCCCCGTGGCGTGATTACGGCGCGGGATGTTGCGGGCAGCCGCCGCGAAATTGAAGCTCTGGTTGCCACGTTGCCGCAGGCACGTCCGGCCCTGAAAGAAGAGGTCTCTCATGTCGCAGTCTGATATGCCTGTGCGTTCCGGGGTGCGTGCTGAACACACTGGTGCGGCCCGGAGCCTGCTGGACCGCACGGTTGAACGCCTGACCCGGCACGTGGCGGGGCACAGTTCCCGGCGCGGTCTGCTGGGGCGGGTTGGGGCGTGGGCCACGTTTGGCGCGCTGATCCCGATGCTGCCGGTCGAGCGCGCATCTGCCGCCCAGACGGCAAAACCCAAATTCAAGGCGCCTACACCTTTTGCCGCCAGCGCCCAGACAACAGACCCTACGGCCTGTAATTACTGGCGCTATTGTGCCATTGATGGCTTTCTGTGTGCCTCCTGCGGTGGTGGGGTGCATAGCTGCCCGCCGGGCACAAGTCCCTCACCAACCTCATGGATTGGCACATGCTTTAACCCGGGTGACGGGCAGTCTTACCTTGTTGCGTATCGTGACTGTTGCGGTCAGGATGCCTGTAGCCAGCCCATGTGTGTTGGCACGGAAGGTGACCAGCCAAGCTATCGGCCTCAGGCCAATAATGATATTATCTGGTGTTTCGGTACGGGCGCACTGATCTATAATTGTTCTACTTCTGTTATTGTTGGGAATGCATCATGATTAAGCACGGTTTACGTTTTCTGGCAGGCGTTGTTCTGGCCGCTCCGGTTGTAGCGGGTTCCGCGTATGCGGCCGATGGTCTGACAGTTTACAACACCAACTGTTCCGTATGCCATCAGGCAGGCGGTGCAGGGATGCCGGGCCAGTTTCCTGTTCTGAAAAACCGGATTGATAAAATTGCCAGCACGCCGGAAGGCAAAAAATATCTGGCGGACGTTGTGCTGAATGGTCTGCATGGCCCCATTCAGGCGGGGGGTGCGTCTTATGCCGGTTTCATGCCGTCGCTCAAGGCGCTGTCTGACGAGGATATTGCGGCTGTGCTGAGCTATGTGGCCTCACTGGGGGATACCAAGCCTGCCCCGACGCTCACGGCGGATGATATCAAGGCAGCGCGCGCAACCCCTAAGAAGGGGCCGGAAGTTCAGGCTGAACGGAGCGCCCTGAATGCCGCACACCCTATCCCGTAAGGCGACAGGGTTCTGTATGACGCCACGCGCCATGCGTTCCCCTGCCGGAGCCCTCTGGTTTCTGGCAGGGGCGGTGTCCGTGCTTCTCGCCGGGGTCGGGGCACCGCTTTCCACACGGGCCGCGGTGCTGGACCACGCGACCACCAATTATCTGACGCATTGTGGCGGCTGCCACGGGATTGAGGGCATTTCTGCCCGCACCTTTGTGCCGGTACTGCGGGACCATGTGGGCACTTTTCTCTGCTCAGCAGAGGGGCGTGCGTATATCGGGCGGGTTCCCGGTGTTTCCATGTCCCTGATCCGGGATGATCAGGAACTGGCGGATGTCATGAATTTTGTGTTGTTCCGTCTTGGCGGTGCCAGCACACCAGCGGGCACAAAGCCGTTTACGGCTGCGGAAATCCGTGTCGCGCGTGCGCAGCCCATAGCCTCGACTGATCTGCTGGCGTTGCGGGCCGAGGTTCTGGCCCGCGCAGCGGCGCAATGCCCCCGTTAAGAGGCTGAAAGCGCGCGCGGATTGGCATCCAGAAAAGACTGGATGGAGCTGTAGCCTGTTGCCCGCACGCTCAGCAGGCTTTCCAGATGTTCCCGGTTATTGACCAGCCCGCGGGCTTCCACCGCGCCATCCGGAGCAAGCAGCACGGCAAACGGAACACGGTCCACACCTAGCAGACGGCCCAGCGTGACGGAATTGACCATCTCGCTTTGTGTCAGGCCCAGAGTGAGAAGGGCGGCCTGCTGCGCCTGTGGGGTATCATCCCCGCAAAACAGCAGATCCAAATTTTCCCGCCCGCAGAAATCACGTGTGATAGAAATCATTTTTTGCGAGACAGGGCAGGAGCCGGATACAAATAACAGCAGCGTCTGTCTGCCGTTCTGATGGTATCCACCGATGGTGACACTCTGCCCGTCCAGCGTGGACAGGTGCTGAGGGGGCAGCGTGTTAGTTGCCGGGCTGACGGGGGCCAGAGCACCAAGGGGTGCAATCTTGCGATAAAGAGCTTTAATCTGCCTGAGCAGTAGCAGGGAGACCGCTGCTGTCAGCAGCAGGATCCCCCATAATGTTCCCTGCGCCAGTATCAGAGCGTTCATATCAACCAGTCCATGCTATTTTGCTGCACTATTGCAACAAATGGCAGCAGGGTCGATCAAAATATCTGTCCTGATCACGTTGCGGCCCGGATGCAGACGTCCCCCCGCTGCCTTGAAAAAGCCGGACGGGTTGACTAGAGGAGGGACAGTTCTCAGGGCGTGCTTTCTGGGGGCGAGGGACGTCACATGATGCAGACGCATCCGCTTTAATCAGGACGACAATGCCTGTTTCACTTCTCGCCTGTATGATTGCCAGCGCCACCCACTATCACATTCCCCCGCGCGTTCTGCCCGTCATTCAGAAAGTGGAAGGGGGTGCAACCGGCATGGTGCATCCGAATGGCGATGGCTCGGCGGATTTAGGGCTAATGCAGATTAACACGCGCTGGGTGCGCCCGCTTGCGGATGTAAAGCATCTTCCGGTGCCACAGACGGCGCAGCGTCTGGTCTCGGACCCCTGTTTTAATGTGGAAGCCTCAGCCCTGATTATGAGAACGTACATCAATGAAGCGCATGGCGATGTGATACGGGCTATTGGCTATTATCATTCCCACACGGCAACCCTCAGCGCGGCCTACAGGGAAAAAGTGCTGGATATGGCCACGGCCATGTTTGCCAGAAAAAAATAGCAGCCTGTTTCCGGCGATTGGTTCCCTACACAGCGACGTTTTCAAAAACCTTTCGGGAAACCCGGAAGAGTGTTTCCCGCAGCCAGCGATGTACCGGGTCTGTATCCCGCCGGGGGTGCCAGGCCTGAAAGGCCTCAATGCCCGGCAGGGAGAACGGAAATTCAAAAGAGGTCAGCCCCAGAGCGTCCTGAGAAATATGATTGATAACAAGCCCCGGCAGGGGAAGGATCAGGTCCGTCCCTTTCATGCTTTCAACCATGCAGTGATAGTTGGGGACGACCATGGCAATACGGCGGGTCAGGCCATACTGGTTTTGTAGCATCCAGTCGATCGGGCCGCGTGCCCGGCCACGGCGGGACACGCTGATATAATCATAAAGCACCAGACTCTCCGGTGTGACAGGGGCAGCCAGAATAGGGTGCCCTTTGCGCACAAGCCCGCGCATGTGGTCCCGGAGGACCGTCTGGCGGCGGATTTCAGGCTTCATCAGGTCCGTTGCGCCAATATAGAGGTCGACACCGCCATCCCGCAGCGGGTCTGACGCAGCCGCGTCCAGCTCCGGTGCCCAGATCACCTCGCAGCGGGGGCACTCCTGCTTGAGGGCTTCCAGCAGCGGCAGGGCGAGGGCGGCAATAACCAGATCATTCGCGCGGATGGTAAAGGTCGGGGCCATGCTGGCAAGATTAGCGAGGGCGCGTGTGGCGAGCAGGCTGTCCGCCTGACGCACCAGATCCTGCACCTGACTGAGAATACCGGAGGCAAAGGCCGACGGGAGCATCCGCCGCCCGGCCTGCACCAGAATAGGGTCTGCAAAGGCTGTGCGGAGTTTGGCCAGCTGGCGGCTCATGGCCGGTTCACTCATCTTCATACGGCGGGCCGCACGGGAGACGCTTTCCTCTTCAGTCAGCACCTGAAGGGAGCGGAGCAGGTCGAGATCATACCCTTTCATCCTTCCAGAAATAGATTTTGTCTGGCGCATTGACCAGACTTTATTCTTCCGGAAATCGAAGTCGTCGCTTTCCATTAATGAGGGTTGTCGGTCGCCGGAGGCTCAGGATGATTGGCGCTTATGAAGACCATAGTCCCTCCTCAGGCTGCTGCTGCTGCTGCGCCCGTTATCCACGCCTCGCCTCCGCTGCCCTCCTATATTCCGCCTTTTGGTCTGCGGACTGTTATTGGCTGTCTGGGCATGCTGCTGGCTGTGCATGTTGCGGGCTTTAATGAGCATGTGACCGAAATTGGCCTCTCCGACATTCGGGGCGCGATGCATATCGGGCACGATGAGGGAAGCTGGCTGATCTCGGTTTATGAGGCATTCAATATTGCCGCTATGGCGTTTACGCCTTGGTTTTACATGACGTTTTCAATCTACCGGTTTTCTATTTTCATGACCGTTGTCATGGCGCTGCTCTCCATTCCGGCCCCCTTCATGCCGGACGTGACATCCCTGTGCATTTTGCGGGCCTTTCAGGGGCTGGCAGGGGGCTGCCTGCCGCCCGTGCTGATGACGGTCATGCTCAAATATCTGCCGCCGCCACTCCGTGTGTTCGGCATTGGCGGCTATGCCATGAGTGCAACCTTTGGCCCCAACCTCGGCCTGCCGCTGGAGGCTTTCTGGTTTGAAGCGGTGGGCTGGCACTGGCTGTATTGGGAAATTATTCCGCTTGCCGCCATTGCCGTGGGGATGATGGCGTATGGCCTGCCGCGTGACCCGATGCATTTTGAACGGTTTGAAAAGTTCAACTGGCTGGGGCTGAGTGTGGGCCTGCCTGCCATCTGTTCGCTCGTAACCGTGCTGTATCAGGGGGACCGGCTGGACTGGTTCCGTTCCCCTCTGATCACCAGCCTGACCTTCTGGGGCATGGCGGCCTTTATTGTGTTTGTCATTAACGAGGCCTTTCACCCCAGCCCGTATTTCCGCATCCAGTACTGGCGGTCCCGCAATATTCAGGCGGCATTGCTCTCACTTGTGGGTATTCTGGCGATCTGCTCCATCATGGCGGAAATTCCTGCCACCTATCTGGAGGCCGTGCGGGGCTACCGGCCTGTGCAGGCGGCGCCGGTCTCACTGGTGGTTGCCCTGCCGCAGCTTATCATGCTGCCGCTGATTGCCGCCCTGTGTAACAGCCGCAAGGTCGACTGCCGGTTTGTGCTGGCCGGGGGCATGCTCTGCCTTGCGGCATCGGCCTGGCTTGGCACATGGCTGACGGTGGACTGGGTGCGCGACAATTTCTATCCGCTCCAGATCCTTCAGGTCTTTGGTCAGCCAATGACTGTTATTCCAACCCTGATGCTTGCGACCATGGCGATGGGGCCAGCAGACGGCCCGTTTATTTCCGGCATGGTGAATATGCTCAAGGGGCTGGCCAATGCCGTGGCGTATGCCCTGTTTGCCGCGCTCAGCCGCAGGCGGGAGCAGTACCATTCCACTATGCTGCTGGACCACCACGGCACACACGCGCTGGCTTTGCAGGGGATGGGCAACCCCATTGCGCACCAGCTTTCCGGCACATCGCCCGATGCGGGGCATGTGGCCCGGAACAGCCTGCAAGTTTTTCATACCTATGTGCATGAGCAGTCTCTCGTGCTGGCGCTGAACGATATTTACGCCGTGCTGGTCTGCGTTTGTCTTGGCTACGCGGTGATGAATCTGCTGCTGCCGCACCGCGTCTATCCGCCTCGTGCGCCGTCCCCCAACACTCCTGCTCGTTAATTCGGAACTCTGACCATGATTTATAAAAAACCTCTGCTCTATGCAGGCTGTGCCGCAGGTGTTCTTGCCATTCTTGCGTGGGGCGGAACACGACTGGTGAATGGCGATGGCGTCAACCAGTATACCAATGATGCGTATGTCACGGCGGATTTCCCGACGGTTGCTCCAAAAGTTGCCGGGCGCATTGACCGCGTCCGCGCGCAGGATAACGAGCAGGTCCGTGCGGGAGAGGAACTCGCCCATATTGAGGATGAGGATTACAGGGCTGCGCTGGACGTGGCCAGCGGAAACCGGCAGGCCGCGCAGGGGGATGTCAGCAACCTTGAGGCCGAGCTGGTCCGGCAGGACGCCGTTATTGCGCAGGCGCGCGCAGCCGTGCAGGCGGATCAGGCCCGCCTGATGTTCGCCCGGCAGAATGCGGTGCGATACCGCAACCTGTCATCCGGTGGCGCCGGGACGATTGAGCAGAAGCAGTCGTCCGAAGCGCATGAAAAAGAGGCGGAAGCCGCGATTGTCCTTGATCAGGCCGGAGTGGAGGCGGCAATCCGGCAGGTGGCGGTGCTGAAAGGCCAGCTTGAGCGTGCCCGAGGTCTTCTGGTGCGTGCGCAGGGGGATGAAAAACAGGCGGAACTCAACCTGTCCTATTGCACCATTCCCGCGCCTGTTGATGGCGTTGTTGGGGAACGTGGGGTGCGTGTGGGCAACTACGTGCAGCCGGGCACAGGTATTCTGGCGGTTGTGCCGGTGCATGAAGCCTATGTGCTGGCCAATTTTCAGGAAACCCAGCTCACAAAAGTGCAGGCGGGGCAGCAGGCGACAATCCGGGTGGATACCTTCCCCGGTCAGCGTTTGAAGGCGCATGTGGACTCACTGGCTCCGGCTACAGGGGTGGCCTTCGCCCCCATCCAGCCAGACAACGCCACCGGCAATTTTACCAAGGTGGTCCAGCGCGTACCAGTCAAGCTGACATTTGACCCCGGCCAGCCGCTGGCGGCCAGAGTGCGGGTCGGGATGTCTGTGGAAGTGCGCGTTGATACGTCCTCAAAGCCGGAAGGGCCACATGCCAATGATGCTCGCTATGTCTGGCAGTAACGCCATGAAGCGCGTCCTGTTTGCAGGCCTTTCTACTGTGACGCTCGCGGGCTGTACGGTGGGGCCGACGTATCACGCCCCGCAGGTCACGGCTCCGGCCACATGGCGACAGACGCAGCCGCCTGCGGCCAGCCGCATCACAACCGCTTCGGCCGATCCGCAGTGGTGGACGCTGTTCCATGATCCTGCGCTGACAAAGCTGGAACAGGAGGTCGCGGCCTCCAATCTGGACCTGAAAGCGGCGAGCCTGCGCCTGATGCAAAGTCAGGCGGAGCGGCGCATTGCCAGCGCGGCCCAGATGCCGCATGTGGAGGCCAATGCATCCTACGGGCGGGAGCGCGCCAGCACCAACGGCGTGCTGGGGTTGCTCGGCACCATGGAGCGGGAGCAGGCAGGCACCATTGCTTCCGGCATGCCGGGGTTTGGCCCTACGGCTTTGCCCGGCAGTGTCGGCAATCCGTCGTTCAATCTGCCGCAATACGGCATGAATGCCTCGTGGGAGGTGGATTTCTGGGGGCATGTGCGGCGGCAGGTGGAAGCGGCTACCGCTGCCACGCAGGAAACCGAAGATATGCGGCGCAATACGCTGGTTTCACTCATGGCGGAAACGGCGCAGGACTATATTGACCTGCGAGCGACCCAGACGCAGGTGGGAATTCTTGAGCATAATATTGCTGTGGCGCGGGACAGCGTCCGGCTGACGAGATTGCGGTTTGAACAAGGGGCGGCAACGCGGCTGGATGTGGCGGAGGCAACGGGCCAGTTGCACAGTTTTACCTCCCGCCTTGCGCCGCTTAAGGCGCAGGAAACCCATTTGCTGAATGCTCTGAGTTTTCTGGTCGCGCGGGAACCGGGTGCGCTGGATGCTGCACTGGGCAGGCCTGCCGGTATTCCTTCCGTGCCTGCGCTGGTGCCGGCTGGCCTGCCGTCTCAGCTTGCCGAGCAGAGGCCGGATATCCGTATGGCTGCGGACCGTCTGCATGCAGCAACAGCCGCCATTGGTGTGGCGATTGCCGATTTCTTTCCGCGCGTTACGCTCTCGGGCAGTCTGGATATTCAGGCGCTTCAGTTCAGCGGGCTGGGGTCATGGGCTTCCCGCCAGTATGGCTTTGGCCCGACGGCCACTTTGCCCCTGTTTGAAGGTGGCCGTCTGACAGGCCAGTTGCACCTGCGCAAGGCGCAGCAGAAGGAAGCCGCAACTCTTTTCCAGCGCACGGTGCTGAAGGCCTGGCAGGAAATAGATGATGCCATGGCGGACTTTACCGCAGCCCAGAGCCGGCGGGACGAACTGGCCGAGGCGGTGCATGAGAACGAGATTGCAGTAGAAACCGCCAGAGCACAGTATGTGCAGGGAGCATCAGATTTCCTGAATGTGCTGACCTTGCAGAATGCGCTCCTTGCGTCCCAAAGCGCTCTTGCACTCGCGACGGCGCAGGTCGCTGGCTCTGTCACGCATCTCTATCGGGCTGTTGGCGGCGGGTGGCAGGCGGTTTACCCGGCACAGCCTGCGGCCAGAACACCGGCCTGAGGGGGGGAGGATGATCACTGTCAGACGGGCAGACAGCCTCGGTTTCGTGCAGTCAGACAGTCTTGCTCTGCGTTGCCATTTTGCATTTGCGACGTATCGGGACGCGGCATATCAGCATGAGGGGCGCCTGCGGGCTCTCAATCTTGGGGCGCTCTCTCCTTTCGGGACATATTCTCTGGGGCCGGAAGCAGAGGCTGATATTCTGACATGGGTGCAGGCCGGGAGCCTGACAGCGCAGGTGGATGATTTTGCGCCGGAGAGCCTTCCGGCTGAAGGGCTGCATCTGATCAGCACCGGGTCAGGCTGCCAGATGCTGACATGGCAGGCGGGGGCGGAGGGGGCGTCTTTTCTTCAGTTCTGGTTTTTGCCCGATACGGAAGCAGGCACGCCCCGGCAGGAAAGCCGCGCGGGCTTTTCGCAAACAGAAGATGGCGGGTTCAGAATTCTCGCCTCCGGCTTCCCGGAGGATGATCCGGAAGAGACTGAAACCGTGACCGATGGCGCGCCTGTGGCGCTGAGTGCCGGGGCTCGCCTTTTGCACGCGGCCATACCGGCGGGTGAGGGGGCGGCCTATCGCACCAGCCCGGCCCGTGATCTGTATCTGATGGTGGTATCCGGCGTGGTGCGGGTGCAAGAGACTGTTTTGAAAGCGGGCGATGCCGTTGCCGCGCAGGGGGTAACCACCCTGACAGTCATGGCGCTGGAGCAGGCCGAGGTGCTGCTGACGGATGTGGCTGCGGTGTGACTCAACAGAACGCGCCCCACACTGAAGGTCTGACTATGACCGGGATGCCAATGTCAGGAGGCCCCGGAATGGACACCATGCCGTGTGCTCTTCCGTGACCCGGCAAGGCTGATGATCAGGAACAGGGCTGTTTCACAGAGCGCAAGTTCCCATAACGGAAGCGCCTGTCCGGCAAAGCCGACCAGAAGCAGGAGCGCCACACCGATAATCTGGCTGCTGGCCAGCCGCCGCGTGGCGACCCAGCGATATGCGGTGCTGGCCAGCAGGTAGAGTGCCGGACCGAGCGTCATGACCAGAGCCGGGGCACCGTGCGCTTCTTCCACCGGGTTTTCCAGCAGGAGATCCATCGCGACGGCGGTGACGATAATTCCGGCGATCAGAATAACATGCAGATAGTGGAAATAAGCCCCCATCCGGCCCGGATCGGGCGAACTACTTATGGCGTGTTCCGCTTCCTCACTGGAGGTTTCAAAATACAGCCACCACATGGCCAGCGTGCAGAGAAAGCTGGTGCCAAATCCGCCCAGTTCAATCCATGACCAGTGCGCGCTTTCCGCAAGGGAAAGGCCGGATGCCATGATGGTTTCCCCAAGAGCGACAATCACAAACAACTGGCAGCGTTCCACAATATGCTTGCCCGAGATGGTCCAGTCCGATGTGTGAGACCGGCCCAGCCCCGGTAGCCAGAAGCCGAACATGGGGGAGAGATATTCGCACACCACCCCGGCGGCCCATAACGGAACACGTGCTTCCGGTGTTGCAAGGCCGCCTGCAATCCAGAAACACGCGGCAATAACACCCCAGCCCAGAATACGGCGGTAATTTGGAGCAAGCGGGTGTGTGGCCGGCAGGCTGAAGACGATGAAGCCCGAGCGGCCGACCTGCATGGCCGCGTAGCAGACCGCAAAGGCCAGCCCCCGCGGGCCAAAGGCTTCTGGCGCCGCCGCACCACAGACAAGGGCGAGCGCCATGGTGAGAAACAGCACCCCGCGCAGGGCGGGTACGCGCGGGTCAAACCAGTTTGTCACCCAGCCGGTATATTGCCACCCCAGCCATGCCGCGAACCACAGGATGAGGGTCTGCACGCCGCCAAGAACCGTCAGATGGTGCAGCAGACCATGACTGATCTGTGTCACGAGGAACACGTAAACCAGATCAAAAAACAGTTCCTCGTTCATCACACGGGCATTGTCTGCCCCCGGCTTACGCATGAGGCGATGCATTGAGGCGTCCTGTTCAGTCATGAAGGGCTCCGTTGGAAAGGGGGCGCTTTAAACGCTTCCGCTGCAAACCCGCGTTGCGTAGCACATTCCTGCGCCAGAAAGTCGAGAAGAGCCCGGACGGCGGGCACAAGCCCGCGCCGGGACGGAAAAACGGCATGAATAATCCCTGCGCGGGGGTGCCAGCCGGGCAGAACCTGCACAAGGCGGCCTGCCTCAATATCCTGCCAGATCATCATGGTGGGAAGTTGCACAATACCGCCGCCGATCAGCGCGGTTTCCCGCAGAACAGCCATATCATCCGTTGCCAGACGGGGTTCATGAAACACGGTGGCTGTCTGCCCCTGCTGGTTTTCGAGAAGCCATGAGTGGGTGCCGGGATGGGTCTTGAAGTCCAGACTGGGCAGGCCGTTGATATCCGCCGGGGAGGTCAGCGGTTGGGGTACCAGAGAGGGAGCGGCAACAAGGCACTGGGTGCTGGTGTCCAGCGTGCGCATCACGAGGTCCGAAGGGGCAAGGGGTGGGAAGCGCACACGAATGGCGAGGTCAAACCCCTCCTTTAAAACATCAACCTGCCGGTTGGTGCTTTCCAGTTGCAGGGTGACGGCGGGGTAGAGCAGCATAAAGCGGGCCAGCAGGGCACCAAACTGAAAAGTGAGCAGGGCAACCGGGCAGCTCAGCCGGATCTGCCCGCAGGGTTCAGCCTGAAGACGCGCGACCGAGTGTTCCGCCGTATCCGCCGCCGCCAGCATGGTCTGACAATGCTCATAAAACCGGTGCCCGGTTTCCGTGACGCTGAAATGGCGGGAGGAACGCTGGATAAGGCGCGTGTGCAGCCGGTCTTCCAGCAGGCGGACGCGGCGGCTGAGGAGGGATTTCTGAAGGCCGGTTGCCCGCGCAGCCGCGGAAAACCCGCCATGTTTGACGACCTGTGCAAAATATTCAAAGTCGTTGAGGTCTCTCATCGTCCTGCCTGTAGAACGCATTGTTCGATCCTGCGCTCTTCCTGCGACAATAGGGGAAACCCATAGTTCTTATCAAGCAAAGAGGCACAGGCTTCAGGCCTTTGAAAAAGGACAAGACCATGCAGAAGAAAATTCTTGGCACCTACGGTAATGACCGTGGTCACTGGGTGGGGGACGGCTTTCCTGTCCGCTCCCTGTTTTCCTACACCCAGTTTGGCAAGCATCTCAGCCCGTTTCTGCTGATGGATTATGCCGGACCGCACGCTTTTGAACCCACCGACGCGCGGCGGGGTGTTGGTGAACATCCGCATAAAGGGTTTGAGACGGTGACCATCGTCTATGACGGCGAGGTTGAACACCGGGATTCCTCGGGCGGGGGCGGTATTATCGGGCCGGGTGATGTGCAGTGGATGACGGCAGGGAACGGCATTCAGCATGAAGAATTTCATTCTCCGGCTTACGCGAAAACCGGCGGAAATTTTCGGATGGTCCAGTTGTGGGTCAATCTGCCCGCAAAAGATAAAACGGTTCCGGCGGGTTATCAGACCTTGCTTGCAGACCAGATCCCCACCGTGGCCTTGCCGGATAACGCCGGGCATCTACGGGTGATTGCTGGAGAATATGACGGGGCCCGTGGTCCGGCACGCATTTTCTCACCGCTGAACGTGTGGGATGGGGTGCTGCATGAAGGAGCGCAGGTGACGCTGATCGTGCCTGCCGGACACAACGCGGCCATTGTCTCTCTGGAAGGGCGGCTGATTTTAAACGGGACGCAGGAACTCGGGGCTGCTCAGTTTGCGTTACTAGACCATGAGGGCGCGACGGTGACGGTACAGGCCGCCAGAGAAAGCAGCTTTCTGGTGCTGACGGGAGAGCCGCTGAACGAGCCGATTGCGGGATACGGACCCTTCGTCATGAACACGCAGGATGAAATCCGGCAGGCGATTGAAGATTTCAATAAGGGACGGTTTGGCGGCATTCACGCCTGACCTGTCTGCAAACGAACAACAGGAGAAAATCCATGTCTCAGACTAAGCCTCTTCACTTCGTCACCCTGCTGGGCAGCCTGCGAAAAGGGTCCCTGAATGCGATTGTCGCCCGGACCCTGCCGGAACTGGCCCCGGAGGGAATAACCATCACGCATCTGGGGTCAGTCGGGGATTTTCCCCATTATGATCAGGATGTGCAGGAGCAGGGTTTTCCGGCACCTGTGCTGGCCATGGCGGAGCAGATCCGGGCGGCGGACGGGCTGATTATTGTAACGCCTGAGTATAACTACTCTATCCCCGGTGTGCTGAAAAACGCGCTGGACTGGCTCTCCCGCGTGGCTCCTCAGCCTCTGGCAGGCAAGCCGGTGGCGTTGCAGACTGTTTCTCCCGGTGCGATCGGCGGGGCGCGGGCACAGTACCACCTGCGGCAAACTCTGGTGTTTCTGGACGCATTTGTGCTGAACAAGCCGGAGGTGATGATCGGGCAGGCCATGAGCAAGTTTGACGCAGAGAATTTGCGCCTGACAGACGAGCCAACCCGTGCCTACCTCACACGCCAGATTGCAGCCCTCGGCGCGCTGGCAAGGCAGGTCTCCGCGCATACGCCTGATGCGGGCTAAACTGGGCGGTATCACGTCGTTTCAGAAAAGCCCGGAGATAAAGAGCTTTCCTATGACTGGGTGCCATCATCCTTCTGCCGGATAATGGCGCAGAGGGAGTTCAACCCCCCAAAGAGACGTCTGCGCGAACCTCTATCGGTTGTAAAAAACCGGGGAGGATCGCGGACGGCTTAAATGGTTGTTTTGGAATAGAAAAATTTTCATACCCCGAGACCGGACAGCCAGAAAAGCCGCCTGAGTATCATGTTCGCGCAAAGCCCCCGATTTTTCTTGTGCGCGTCAGGTGATATGCTCGCGCCGTCGCCTCCCATGCGGGGGCGTGGATAGAAACACCCCTGATTTAAACGCCGCAGCATATAGCGTTCGAGTCGCCTCCCATGCGGGGGCGTGGATAGAAACATGACTCTGTGGAAATAGCAAACGCCACACGATCAAAGGTCGCCTCCCATGCGGGGGCGTGGATAGAAACATGAGGTAGACCCAGATACCGATCGCCTCAAACCGTCGCCTCCCATGCGGGGGCGTGGATAGAAACCAATTCCAACCGACAATTCTCTAGCCAATTCGATGTCGCCTCCCATGCGGGGGCGTGGATAGAAACATCACATCCGACAAGAAGGGCTTGGGTGTGCCGAAGTCGCCTCCCATGCGGGGGCGTGGATAGAAACGTAAACCAGATTGAGGAGGGCTTGCAGCGTAGGCGTGTCGCCTCCCATGCGGGGGCGTGGATAGAAACCCGGACGTGATCGTCAGCACCCGGCTGACACCCAGTCGCCTCCCGTGCGGGGGCGTGGATAAAGATAGAAGAGAGCGCGCTTTTTTGCGTCCCTGTGACGTTTTCGGGGCACAGCAGGCTGGGTGCAGCGTGGCATCCAGCCTGAGTGTTTTCAGGAAGTTAGTGAGACGCGGGCTGAGGCAGAGGTGTGCCGGTTTCAGGGTCAAGCAGAAGGGGGGTGAGGCGCGGAGGGCTGGTGAAGTCAAACAGGTCGGTCAGATCATGCGCGACAGCATCAAAGGAGCCGCCGCCAAGACGCTGGCCGTTTAGCCAGTTATCTTCGATAAAGCGCGGGATCGAGCTTTGCGTGATCTGAACATGGCTCACAGCGTTGGTGCGCGCCCATGGGGAGATCAGAATAAACGGGATGCGGGTGCCCGGTCCGCAGCGCCCGTTGACAGGCTTGCCGCCCACTCCGGCAAAAGCTGTGCCCGTGCCACAACGCCCCGGAGCATTCAACTGATCAACTTCCGGATCAAATGACCCATGCTGAGGCGGGATAAAAGCGTGGTCATACCAGCCGTCTGAATCATCATAGGCAATCAGGATTGCGGTATCGCGCCATTCCGGCCGCTGTTGCAGCATGTTGACAAGCGGGACAATGCCCTGCTGTTCATCCAGCGGGTCAGAATAGCCGCCATGCCCGTCCTGAAACGCGGGCAGCTTGATGAATGACACAGCCGGAAGATGACCCGCCGCAACAACGGCTTTAAAATCTTCCAGGTCATATTCATGATTTGCAGGATCGCGTGTTTTGCCATCCGCACTCAGGGTGTGGCCAATAGCGGCTAGGGAGCCGGGGCGTGCATGCGTCGGGTTAGCGGTGCTGGCGTAATACTGGAACCAGTTATGGTGGGAAATATAGTCGGTAATGACTTCATGCACCACGGGGGAATACGTGGCGCGCTGGCAGCCGGTTGAACCATCGCTGTTTTTGGTTTGCAGGTTGAAACCGCCCATAAATCCGCCCCATGAGACATTTGCGGCGGTCAGCAGGTCCCCGATATTTTTACCGGTCATCATGACCTGATTGCCTTTGACGGAGCAGACGTCTCCCGCCGGGTCAATGTCATTGATCATCGTCCAGCCGCCCTGACCATCCGCAATAAAGGGCGAGGTAATCTCTTTTGTGGCGGGTTTCTGCGTGGTGGCAATAATTTTCATGCCATTGGTCTGGCCGGAGACAGCCTCCAGCGCGCCGGGGGTGGAGGGGCCGTAGGTGTCCGTATAGGCGGCATCACTCATGGCGAAGCGCTGCGCATAGTTCCATAGGGCCGTGACGGTATTGCCGTCAAAATACCCCATAACCTGCCCGCGTGTGCCAAAAGCCCCCGCACCGCCGGATGTGCCGCGCCCTGTATAACGTGGGAAGAGGTCCGCCTTGCCATCATGATAGGCCATTTGCTCGGCGGTATAGAGGTGGTTTTGGTCTGCCGTGCTGGCCTGAGTGCGGTCCAGCCGGAACGGGAGGGCGGCGTTTTTCCCGTTTTCGGGGTTGGTATTCGGGTTTGTTTCCAGAAGATGCGCGCTGAGCAGGGTGTTGGCGGCAGGCGTTTGCGGAGACGCTTTAAAAACAGGTTCGCCCGCCGGATTGCTCGCAACGGGGTAAGTGCCGAAATAATGGTCGAACGCGACGTTTTCCTGATAAATGACAACCAGATGCTTGATGGGTGTCCGGGTTGTTGTATCAGGCTCTGCTGCCCATGCGGAGGGGAGAACTGTCAGCATTGACGTGCTGAGGCACACAATGCTGCAAAAAATTTTAAACATGGGCATCCCTGCAAAATAAACGTCAAAGCCTGTCTTATACCATAAGCCCTCTTTCATGCCGAAGCGCAGAAAGAGGGCTTAGGATGTATAAAATTTCAGGTTTTTGCAGGGGTGGGAGGTCTTTATGGAGAGGCAGGCTATGCGGGGGCATGGATACTGAAACGTCAGTAAAAACACGCCCCCCTTTCAGAGAGGGATTTTTCCGGTCTTGCCCGCTCAGCCCTGAGCGTGCAGCAGCTCCTTCCCGGCAAGGTAGATGGCGGAGAAACCACAGAACAGGCCTTCATACCCGGCAATCGTGCCGAAAACCGGCAGACCGGTAAATTCTCCAGCCGCCAGAAGCAGGAAGAGAATAACAAGGGTTGAAAAAATAACCTGAAGCTCCTTAGAGGCTTTCAGTGTCGCGACAAAAAGAATGGCGGTGAAAAGCCCCCAGATGGTCAGATAACTGCCAATAAGAGCGGGGGAAGAGGCCGGAATAACGCCAAAATGCGGAAGAACAATGAGCAGAACAAAAGAAATCCAGAATGCGCCGTAAGAGGTAAAGGCTGTCAGGCCAAACGTATTGCCTTTAAAAAATTCCAGTATGCCTGCAAAAATCTGGGCGGTGCCGCCAAAAATAATGCCCATGGCGAGAATGGCTGACCCCATGGAGACCAGTCCGGCATTGTGAAGGTTGAGGAGAACCGTCGTCATGCCAAAACCCATCAGGCCCAGAGGGCCCGGATTAGCGTAGGATTTTTCGCTCGTCACCGTATTTATTCCTGTTTCTTATGATTGTTATTCCTTACCTTATGGCCGGGCTGCGGGGGAAAGATATTAAAATCGGAATTAACGCTGATCACATTCATGATTGCTCACAAACCCGTCAGAGTCAGCAAGAATCAAAATCTGGGCGCACGGGACCGTTCAGGAAACGCGGCGTTTCATGATTTAAAAAGAGGACTAAATTTTGAGAGGAAAAGAAAGTGAAAAGGCAGGCCCCGGTGAGGGAGCCTGCCGGTAAGTGTGATCAGGCCGGAGCGTCGATATCAACGACGTTGATCAGCTTGTGATTAACAAATTCCTTGATGCCAAGACCAACCAGTTCGCGCCCGAAGCCGGAGCGGGCCACGCCGCCGAAGGGCAGATCTGCCTTGGGGATCAGCGGATGGTTGATGTTCACCATGCCAGTGCGGATCTTGCTGGCAACGCGAACGCCGCGTGCTTCGTCTTTTGTGAAGACAGCGCCGCCAAGACCATACGGAGAATCATTAGCGATGCGGATGGCGTCCGCTTCATCCTTGGCGCGGTAAAGCTGTGTCACCGGGCCAAAGAATTCCCAGTGCCGGGCTTCATTTTCACCGTCCAGACCCGTCATCAGCAGCGGGCGGAAGAACGTGCCTTTTTCCGGCACTTCCTGACCAATCACCTCAACTTTTGCACCGTGCTTGACCGCTTCTTCAACCTGACGGTGCAGGTCTTCCACTGCGGCGCGGGAAGACAGGGGAGCCAGTGTGGTGGATGGGTCCATCGGGTCGCCCGCTTTAAGCTCGGCAACGCCTTTTTTGTAAAGCTCTACAAAGCGGTCATAGATCGTATCATCCACAATCAGACGCTTGGCGGATACACAGACCTGACCAGCATTCCAGTGGCGGCCCATGACGGCCCATTTGACGGCTTTTTCAACATCTGCGTCATCCAGAACCAGGAAGGCATCTGCGCCACCCAGTTCCATCATGGATTTTTTCAGCGCCTTGCCTGCAACCCCGGCAATAATGGAGCCAGCACCTTCAGACCCGGTGAGCGCCACGCCGCAGACGCGGGGGTCATTCAGGATCAGGGCTGTGTGAGAACGCGCGGCATACAGGTTCCGGAACAGGCCTTTGGGCAGCCCGGCCTCGTTCATCAGTTCTTCACAGGAGGCAGCGCACTGCGGCAGGTTGGATGCGTGCTTGAGCAGCACGGCATTCCCTGCGGAAAGCTGCGGCGCAATGATGCGGACAACCTGATAGAACGGGAAGTTCCACGGCTCGACAGCAAACACGATGCCAAGTGGTTCATGCACGAGTGTGGCTTTGCCCGTTGCCGGGTCTGCCACGGGCAGGGATTCAGGCTTCAGAAGGTCTTCTGAATATTTACCGTAATATTCAAAAATTTCGGCGGAGAGAATAACTTCGCCTTTAGCTTCAGCAAATGTCTTGCCCATTTCAAGCGTCGCAAGACGGGCATATTTGTCAATATCACGCCGCAGAATAGCGGCGGCGGCATTCATAATACGCGCACGTTCAGCAAAAGATGTATCACGCCATTTTTCAAAGGCGGCGTGGGCTTCAGAGAGTGCAGTCTGGACTTCCTGATCTGTAGCCTCAGGGAAAGTGGCAACCACCTCCTCCGTGTAAGGGTTTGTCGTCGCGTAAGCCATCGTTACCTCATAAAAACTCAAAAACAGGAAAAGGAGAGCGATCCCGCATCCGCGGTATCCGATCAGGAAGAGCAGAGTGTCTCATTCTGCTTTATCGCCAACCCTTGCACCGTGACTAAATATAGACCGGTGACTTTCTGGCAGAAAGGGGGTGTGCCCTTGGGGCATATAGGAGAGATGGATAAAAAATGAAGTCTGATGGGGCTGGAATGATCTGGTATCCGGGAGTTTATTGTATTTTTTCAGATATCGATGGTAGTCTAAAAACACAAATTTAGATATAATAAAAACATAAATATTAATAAAAAATTTAATAAAAATTATTATTGGATTATTTTTCCAGTATTTATTGATTTTTATTTTCATAAAATGATCTATAGCTGAGTATTTTTATGATATGTAATTATTTTAATCTGAATTTATTTCTAAAAACCTATTTTTTAATTTTTATATATTATTTTGTATTCTTGCCATGGAATATTTAGAGCAAATTTCATCCGAAGTGGCTGCTAGTAAAAATAATGTGATCTATTCATTTTTTTTATCTAACGAGCCGCTCAAATATGTCGATTTTTTTCTCTTAAGGGACAGAAATGCGAAGATTTTCCTTCTGGAAAGATATTCTGTGTCGTCTTCCTGCGCAGTCAGTGGGCTTACGGAGCCATTATCTATGTTTCGTGCAATGTGGTGAATGCTGAAAATCGAGGACGCTGTGTTGTGTGTATAACCGGCGCAGGCCCGATGATTGAACCAGTCTCCTGTCGGTGCTTCATGCTCAGTGTTCTGGGGGCGGGTTGCATAGAAACGCTATGGCCCCGCGGACATTCCCGGCCGCCATACTGCCAGACAGGCCGGAAATCTGCTCAATATCCAGCAAAGGGTTCCGTGCCATGTAGAGCAGGGATTCCAGCCCCATGGTCAAAAGCGTGGCGGCAATAAAGCTCAGCCGGTCCGGAGAAATGCTCTCAACGGGCATCAGACGCAGAATATTCTGTTTAAGGTCCTCCAGCATGTCCCGCGTCTCCTTCATGGTGAACAGCCGGGCGCGAATATGGTGCTGGTTCAACTCAAAAAAACGGGGTGCTCCGTTGATGCTGATCAGTTCCCGTAAAACGGCCTGATTGCTTCTGGTCAGCATCATGTCCAGATTGTCAGTCGGGCAGCGGGATTGCTGGACAACGGTCCTGACGCGATCAGCAACTTTGATCAGCAGAATATCAAAAATCTTTTCCTTGGTTTTGTAATAATTGTAGAAGCTGCCGGGGGAAACCGCACTCAGGGAGACAATGTCCCGCACGGTTGCCGCATCCAGCCCGAGGGTTGAAAACACAGTCCATGCCGCCCGCTCAAAAGCCTCTTCCTTGAAGGCTCTTGTCATTTCTCTCTTCCGGGAGGTCCGGTAGGCTTTGCGTCTCGCGGGTGCATCTGTGGGGGCATCCGGGGGAGAAAGCTGCGGGTTTGTCTTCAACGCTCGTCGGGCTCCTTCAGGCCTTTTCAGGCAGGGTGGGCGGCATTTTGCCCAAACAGGAAATGATCACAGAATAATCTTTGTGTTCCAATGTCATACGGAAAGCAAGCGGGTCAGCAGGGTCTCAGGCGCGCGTGGTGTGGTGGTGCGGACCAGAGGTGACTTTCGGATTAGGATGGCGGCTGGTTGCTCCACCCTCCGCCCAGAGCGCGGGCAAGCTGCACGGTGGCGAGGGCCTGCCGTGTCTGCGCGGTGGCCAGATCATCCTGTGCCGCAATCTTTTTGATGCGTGTTGTCAGCACGTCCTGCATGGTAAAACGCCCGCCTTCATACAGCCCGCGTGCCTGCGTGGCGGCCTGAGAAAGGGCGCTGACTTCCGCCGTCAGACTGGTGATGGACTGGTCCGCGCTGCTCCGGTTTTCATACGCATCTTCCACTTCCGCCAGTGCTGTCAGCACCGTCTGATCATAGGTGGCGAGTGCCTGATGGAGTTGCGCATCGGACGCGTGGATTTTGGCCTGTATCCGGCCGGCATTGAAGAGAGGCAGATAGGCGTTAACCGCCATCAGGCCGCCAGAGCCGGACACGCCGGGAATCCCATCAAACCGCAGGCGGCCATCGCCGCCAAAAAACTCCAGCCCAAAGCGGGGCAGGAGGTCGGTTTTGGTGCTGATAAGCCGTTGCAGGCTGGCGTCCAGCAGGTGTTTTTCCAGCCGGACATCCGGCCTGCGCTCCAGAACTGTGGAGGGCAGCTCAGTCACCGGCGGAGCCGGAACACGATACTGCGCCGGAGCGGAAAGATCGGGGGCCTGTTCGGGCGGCAGGCCGGACAGAATGGCCAGCCGGTGACGGCAGGCGTCCAGTGCCGCGACCAGCAACGGCCGTTGTGCCTGCGCTGCGGCAATCTGGCCCAGGATGGTTTCCAGATCCGCCTGTGTGGTCTGTCCGGCATCAAAACGCGCACTGGCATAATGTAGCAGGGACTGAAGCGTGCGGACGGACTGGTCCAGCAGGGCAATCCGCTGTTGCAGCCCGCGCGCTGTGACGTAATTGGCCGCAACATCTGCCGCAATGGCCATATGGGTGCCGTGCAGAACGTCTTCCGATGCCAGAGCCATCTGCTTTGCCCCTCGCGCTCTTGCCCGGTTACCACCCCAGATATCTGGCTCCCATGCCATGGTAATGCCCGCCAGATGGCCGTCCGTCGCAGGGTCCTGAATATTGGGTTCCGCCATTTTCAGCAGAGGCGGCACGGGATGCCGCCAGTCCATTCCGCCACCCATCATGCCTGCTGTTGCGCCAAGCGTGGGATACAGGGCCGATTTTGCCATTGTGGTGTAGGCGCGGGATTCCTGCACACGGGCCTGCGCCACCCGGATCTCCGGGTTGGCGGCCAGAGCCTGCTGGATCAGGCGGGTCAGCAGCGGGTCCTGCCATGCCGTCCACCATGTCGTCAGGTCTGTTGCCTCTGTGCTGGCCGGGGCAGCCGTGAACTGTGCGGGCAGAGTGATCTGCGAGGGAGGCATCTCGGTTTTAAAGGGGGAGCAGGCCACAGCGCCTGAGCACAGGAGTGTTGTCAGCAGCAGGCGGGCGGTAGGGGCTGAAAAAGACATCGGCAGTCAGTCCTGACGGGCAAGCATGGAGCGAAAGCGGAGCAGCGCCATGGCAAGAAAAAGAGTGGAGGAAAACACAATGGCCAGCAGCGAGGGCCAGATACTTTCAAAGCCTGCGCCGCGATACAGGATGGATTGTGAGATTTTCACGAACTGGGTGGTGGGGAAAAACCGCACCAGAGACTGCACAAGGTCCGGCATGCTCTCCACCGGGGTCGCGGCTCCGGAGAGCAGATAGGCCACGGCATAGACCGGCACCACCAGCAGCCCGAACTGCGGCATGGTCGGCGCAATGGTGGCCAGCATGATGCCCAGAGAGGTGACGGAGAAAAGGTACAGCACAAGGCAGGCGGTAAACAGAAACAGATTTCCGACAATGGGCACGCCCAGCCACAGATGCACCGTCAGCCAGAGGGACAGCAGGCTGGCCACCAGAATGACCGCTCCGTTGGCCAGAATTTTCCCGACGGCGATCTGGCTGGCCGAGACCGGCAGCACCAGCAGATGCTCTATGGTGCCGTGTTCCCGCTCACGGATCACCGCGGCCCCCACCAGAACAATGGAGAGAACTGTCGCGTTGGTGACAACCTGCATGACAGAGGTAAACCATGCGGACTCACTGTTCGGGTTAAAGCGGATACGGCTTTCCCCGTGGAAGGGCATCAGGGCGTTTAGATCAGGGGTATGGAGTTGCGCCTGTGCCTCCGCCATAAAAATCTGTTGCAGATAGACAGCCCCCAGCCCGGCCTGTGTCATGGCGGTGGCGTCAATCAGCTCCTGAACATCCGGCGTGCGGCCTGCCAGTGTGTCGGCCTCAAAACGGGGCGGGATATCAATCACAAAGTTATAGGTGCCGTTATCCATCCCGGCTTTGCTGTGAACGCGGTCCGTCAGTGTTGGCGGCTTGAAATACGGCGGCAGCACGACGGAGCGGAGCTGGCGGGAGAGGGCGGAATGGTCTTCATCAATAAACGCCACAGTGGCGTTGGAGACATCAATCCGCACACCATGCGCCACCAGCACAACGGCAAAAGAGAAGGAAAAGACAATCAGTCCCATCAGGACAAAGTCCCGCATCAGGCTGTAAAATTCCTTGCGGCACAGCAGGCCGACATTCATGACCCAGCGCAGCATCAGCTATCCTGCTTTTTAAGGAAAAGGCGCGCCCCGAGCATGTAGACGGCGGCAAAGGTGGCCAGTGCGGCATACATGGACAAAAAGGACCCGATCCCAAGCCCCTTGGTAAAGCTGCCCAGACAGATAAGCTGGAACCATGAGGCCGGGAATGTCTCTGCCAGATAGTAGGTCGCGCCCGTCAGGGTAGAAATGGGGTAGAGCAGGCCGGAAAAATTGGCGGACATGATCAGGCAGATAATAGCCGTGCCGAAAATAGCCGCGACCTGAGAGCTGACAAAGGTTGAAATCAGCAGGCCCAGCCCCGTGCAGGCCAGAATATACAGCACAGCCCCCACCGTCAGGCCGAGGAATGACCCTTTGAGCGGTACCCCCAGCACCGTGACGGACAGGACAACCAGCACCAGATAGGCAAGGATGGCCAGCCCCACATAAGGCAACTGCTTGCCCACCAGATACTGCCCGGAACTGGCCGGGGAGGCATAGAGGTTCATGATGGAGCCAATTTCTTTCTCCCGCACCACGCCAAGGGCTGTCAGCATGGTGGGGATCAGGATGAGGGCCAGCATGATGGTGCCGGGCGTCATGGCGTAAATGCTGCGGAATTCCTGATTATAGGCAAAGCGCGGCACAATGTTGATGGGCATCAGACCGGCGGTAGTGGAGGCGGGCAGGGCTTTTTGCAGACTGGCTGCGTATGTCAGCAGCACGGCATCCACATAGGCGCGGACATTGGCGCTCAGGAACGGCATTGCGCCGTCAATCACCACCCCTACAGTAGGGTTGCGCCCTGCCGCCAGATCCCGCCCGAAGCCATCCGGAATATCCAGCCCGAGCGCAACCTGCCCCTGCCGGATACGGGTTTCCAGTGTTTCGCGGTCCGGGGAGTAGGCCGTCTCATGAAAATAGCGGGAGCCACGGAACTGCTCGGCCAGTTCCCGGCTGGCGTGGGTATGGTCATAATCCGCCACGGTATAGCGGATGGTATTGATATCGAACGAGACGCTGTAGGCGGAAATCAGCAGCAGGATGGTCGGGCCAAGAATGGCGAACATCAGGCGCAGGCGGTCCCGCGTCAGTTCCACGGCTTCTCGCCGCGCAAAGGCCCAGCAGCGGGAAAACCAGCGGAGCCACGCGGGAATTTCCCGCGCAGGTGCTGTGCTGGTCTGAGCCTGTTGGGGTGTGCTGGCCGCTGAGACGCTGTTTCCCGCATGTTCAAGAAACGTGATGAAGGCATCTTCCAGTGTTGCGGCGTGGGCGTCCTGAATGATCTCTTCCGGAGTGCCCATTGCCAGAACCTTCCCTTTGTCCATAAGGGAAATACGGTCACAGCGGGCGGCTTCATTCATAAAATGCGTGGAGACAAAAATCGTCACATGCTGCTCACGGGAGAGCGCGACCAGATGTTTCCAGAACATATCCCGCGCGGCGGGGTCCACGCCGGAGGTGGGTTCATCCAGAATAAGGATGTCCGGAGCATTGATACAGGCCGCTGCCAGTTGCAGCCTTTGCCGGATGCCCAGCGGCAGGCCGGTCGGGCGGGCGTCTGCCTGTTCCTCCAGCCGGAAGTCTGACAGCATTTTAGCAACGCGGCGTCTGGCTTCTGCGCCGGAGAGGCGGAACAGTTCCGCCTGAAGCATGAGGTTCTGCCGGACTGTCAGCTCTTCATAAAGCGAGAAGCCCTGAGACATATAGCCAATGCGCATCCGTGTGGACATGTCCCCCGGTGTCACCTTGCGGCCAAACAGGGTCGCGGTGCCGCTGGTAATGTCCAGCAGGCCGGTCAGCATCTTCATCGTCGTGGATTTGCCGCAGCCGTTGGAACCGAGGAAGCCGAAAATCTCGCCTCGCCGGATGCGGAAACTGACATTATCAACGGCTTTGAACGTGCCAAACTGGCGTGTCAGGTTTTCAGCATCAATAACGGGCGGGCTGCCATCATCCTGATAGGGAGGGATGGTGAAGTCAGAAATTTCTTTCTGGTCCGCCTCTGGCAGCAGGGAGGTATAGGCGGCCTCGACTGTTGTGGTGCCGGTCTGTTTTTTAACGTCTGCTGTCGGGGCGGAGGCCAGAATACGACCGTCATTCATGGCGACAAGCCAGGAGAACCGTTCGGCTTCATCCATATAGGCCGTGGAGACAATGACGGTCATGGATGGCCGCTCGGCCCGCATCTGGTCCACCAGTGCCCAGAACTGGCGGCGGGAGAGCGGGTCCACCCCTGTCGTCGGTTCATCCAGAATCAGCAGGTCCGGATTATGGACCAGTGCGCAGCACAGGCTGACTTTCTGTTTCATACCGCCGGAGAGTTGCCCTGCTGGCCGGTTGGGGAAGGGGGCCAGCCCGGTCGCCTCCAGCAGGTGCGTAATGCGGCTGGCGCGTGTGGGGGCATCCAGCGCAAACAGCCTGCCGAAGAAATCAATATTCTCGCGCACGGACAGGGTGGGGTAGAGGTTTTTCCCGAGCCCCTGTGGCATGAAGGCAAGGCGCGTCAGAAACGCTTCGCGCTCAGCCTTGTTGCGGATATCCACACCCAGCGTGTGGATGGTGCCGCTTTGTAGGTGCCGCACCCCGGCAATCAGCCCCAGCAGAGTGGATTTTCCCACTCCATCCGGCCCGACAAAGGCAATGGTCTGGCCTGCGGGAAGGGTGAGGGAGACGTCATGCAGAACATCATGCCCGCCATAGGCGTGGCAGACACCTTCCACACGGATTTCAGACGGAGGGGTGCCCATCACCCGGCATTGCTCCGCAGGGCGGTTTTGGGCCATGCGGCGTCCGGGCGCTCCCTGATATAGCCTTCGCCCGTCATGCCTGCTTTGAGAAGCGCGCCAAGATGCTGCTGTTCTTCCGGCGTGACGCGGAGTTTGACACGATAGACAAGCTGCTCCCGCTCTGTCGCGGTTTCCACATATTTAGGCGTGAACTGGGCCTGACTATCAATAAAGGAAACGGTCGCCAGAACGGGGGTGTCGATGCCATCAAACTTGATACGCGCGTCATCTCCCACTTTCAGGCTGTTCACGGCGGCTGTGGGGAAGAACAGCGTCATATACGGGTCAACCGGGTCCAGCATGGAAAAAACGCGGCCACCCGGTGCCACCACGCTGCCTGTTTCCACAATACGGTATTCAATCCGGCCTGCTACAGGGGCCCGCAGGGTCATGTCCTCTAGCACGGTCTGGATCTGGCGGACCTGTGCCGCGGCACCGTCTTTTGCGTGCCGCGCTTCCTGCACGGCCTGCGCCGCAGCGGCCACGGCAGCCTGAGCAGACTCAACCTGTGTGCGGCGCTGTGTGACTTCCATGTCTGAAACAAGGTTTTGGCGGCGCATGGTCTGGGCATGCCGGAGTTCATCCTGCGCAAGGCGCAGAGACGCCTGATGCGCTGAAAGTTCCGCACCGGCCCGTTCTGCGGCACTGGCTGCCCGGTTCTGCTGGGCGGTGGCCTGATCATACTGGCCCTGTATGGTGGCAGTATCTTCCTGCGCCAGAACCTGATTGGCGGTAACGCTATCCCCTTCATGAACCAGAAGCTTTGTGATCCTGCCCGGATATTTTGCCGCAACGTCTATGCGCGTTAATTCCAGACGCCCGTTTCCGTAAAGAATGCCATCCGGCATCCGTTCCGCCTGCTGATGCTGGTGCCATGCAAAGGCTCCTCCTGCAACAACAAGGAGAGACGCAGCAATAATCGTGATTTTTACAGGAGCTTTCACAATGGACCTTGTCTGGCAAAAAACGGATGAAGGTGGAGGTGGTGTGCGTTAAAGACGCGGCACTATGCTTAATTCATGACGGAATCGTCAAGTTATTAATGCGTCATTTATATGACGCTATACAGAACCGTTCAGGTCTTGATTAAAGGCGGTTTCGTCAAGGCATTTTCGCGTTTCCTGCCAAATTGACCTAAATCAATGAACCCATAAAAAATCTTCATTTTTCATAAATTTGTAAAGTTGACAGATCGTTCGTGTTTTATATGGTGTGCTGCAACATGACGTGTCGGGCGTACCTGCTGCCTGTTTTGCTCAGAGCCTTAAAATTCGTGCCGCACGTGACGGGAGAACGATAATGCCGATGAAGCTCCACGATATGACGCAGATTATGCAGGACACTGCGCGGCGCGGCGTAGGAAGCCGAAGGTGGCAGCGCCCTGTTTACGAACATTTTCTGCCCCCCTGTAATCAGGCCTGTCCGGCAGGGGAGGATATTCAGGGCTGGCTGGCTCACGCGCAGGCTGGCGCATATGAGCAGGCATGGCGGGCGCTTGTAGCCAATAACCCGATGCCAGCCGTGCATGGCCGCGCCTGTTATCATCTCTGTGAGAGCGGTTGTAACCGCGGGGCGCTGGATGAGTCTGTGTCTATCCACGCGGTAGAACGGTTTCTGGGCGATGAAGCGCTGAAAAATGGCTGGGCGTTTGAAACAGCACCGGCCAGCGGCAAGAAAGTGCTGATTGTCGGCGCAGGGCCTGCCGGGCTTTCCTGTGCTTACCATCTGGCGCGGCAGGGTCATGCTGTTGAAATCCGTGACGCCGCAGCCGAGCCGGGCGGCATGATGATGCACGGGATTCCGGCCTATCGTCTGCCTCGCGCGGAACTCCAGCAGGAAATTGCCCGGATTGCCGCTATGCCCGGCGTCACCCTGACATGCGGCGTTAAGGTGGATGATCTTGCAAAAGCCAAAGCCGAGGGCGGGTTTGATGCGGTTTTTGTGGCGGTGGGCGCACAGCTTGCCAACCACCTGAATGTGCCCACCGGGGATGGAAAACGGCTGGTGGATGCTGTCAGTCTGCTGGATGATGTCAGCGCACAGAAAAAACCACAGCTTGGCCGCGTGGTGGCGGTTGTGGGCGGCGGGAACGTGGCGATGGATGCCGCCCGCACGGCTGAACGCCTTGGTGCCAGGGACGTGGTTATTGTCTTCCGGTATGATCAGGACCACATGGAGGCGCTGCCGGGTGAGGCGGCGGAGGCTTTTGCCGAAGGCGTTAAAATCCGCTGGCTGAGCGTGGTGGACCACTTCGGGGCGGATGGCATTACGGTCGAGACCGTCACCATGAATGAGGATGGCAGCGTCACACCGACGGGTGAAACCACAACGCTGGCTGCGGACTCTGTGGTGATGGCTGTCGGGCAGCATAGTGATCTGTCCCTGCTGGCGACAACGCCTGATGTGACGGTGCAGAAAAACGATACGGTTGCCGTGGATGCCACAACCCTGATGACCGGCGCTCCGGGCATTTTCGCGGGTGGGGACTGCATTGGCGGGGCCCGCACCATGACGACGGCCACCGGGCACGGCAAACGCGCAGCGCATGCAATCCATGCCTATCTGAAGGGTGAGGCCTACGTGCATCCGGAAAGCCATCCTGTTGTCAGCTTTGATATGCTGCATCTGCCGGACTATCGGGATGCGCCGCGCAGCAAACAGCCCGAACGCGCGCTGACAGACCGGACCGGGTTTGAGGAAGTGACCGGGGGGTTAACCGCGCGTCAGGCACGGTATGAGGCCGGTCGCTGCCTGTCTTGCGGCAATTGCTCTGAATGTGACAACTGTTTTGCCGCCTGCCCGGAGCAGGCCATTACGCGGCTGGGGCGCGGGAAGGGGTATGAGGTGTCCATGGACCTCTGCACGGGCTGTGCGCTCTGCGCCGCCCAGTGCCCCTGCCACGCCATAGACATGCAGCCAGAACCACCGGATGACCACGCCGCGACAGGGAACCTTGGGGAGCCTGTTGCTCCGGCCAGCTTCAAAGTGCGTGCGTGAGAGGGAAAAGCGTCATGACCGACCAGAGTGTGACCGTAAAAAGTGTGACCATGGATGGCAACACGGCTGTTGCCCATATTGCCTACCGTGTGAATGAAGTCTGCGCCATCTACCCTATCACGCCGTCCTCCACCATGGCGGAGCTGGCGGATGCCTGGTCAGATCAGGGGATACGTAATATCTGGGGCAGTGTGCCGGTGGTGCAGGAAATGCAGGCCGAAGGCGGGGCCGCCGGATGTGTGCATGGTTCCCTGCAAACCGGCGCTCTGACCACGACCTTTACAGCATCACAGGGCCTGATGCTGATGATCCCCAACATGTTCAAGATTGCGGGCGAACTCACATCGACCGTTTTCCACGTTGCTGCCCGTGCGCTGGCAGCCGGGGCATCCTCCATTTTTGGGGATCATCAGGATATTATGGCTGTCCGGGCCACGGGGTTTGCCATTCTGGGGGCCAGCACCGTGCAGGAAGGGCATGATCTGGCCCTGATTGCGCAGGCCGCAACGCTGGAAGCCCGCGTTCCGTTTATTCATTACACGGATGGGTTCCGGACATCGCACGAATATAACGGACTGCATCTGGTGCCGGATGAAACCATTCGCGCCATGATTGATGATAAGCTGGTTCTGGCGCACCGCAAACGCGGCCTTAGCCCTGAAAATCCGTTTATTCGCGGCACATGGCATAACCCGGATACGTATTTCCAGAGCCGTGAATCCGTGAACCCGTTTTATCAGCGGGTGCCGGATATCGTGCAGTCCGCCATGGATCGTTTTGCGGCGCTGACTGGCCGCCAGTATCAGCTGTTCCGGTATGAGGGCGCACCGGATGCCGAGCGGGTTGTGGTGTGCATGGGCTCCGGTGCGGAAGTGGTGCGTGAGACGGCAAAATGGCTGTGCCAGCAGGGGCAGAAGGTTGGCGTGTTACAGGTGCGCCTGTTCCGGCCGCTCTCGGTGAAGCATTTTCTGCAAGCGCTCCCCAGAACCGTCCGCTCCATTGCCGTGCTGGACCGCACGAAAGAGCCGGGCGCGCCCATGGAGCCGCTGCATGCGGATGTGGTGGGCGTTCTGGCCGAGGGCGTGGGGGAAGGGCTTTTCCCGCATATGCCGCGTGTTATTGGCGGGCGGTATGGCCTGTCCTCCAAGGATTTCAACCCGGCGATGGCGCGGGCGGTGTTTGATGAACTGGCAAAGCCAGCCCCCAAAAACCATTTTACCGTCGGTATTCTGGATGATGTGGGCCAGACCAGCCTCACCTATGACGAGAATTTTGACATTGAGCCGGAAGGCACGGTGCGGTGCCTGTTCTACGGTCTGGGCGCGGATGGCACGGTGGGGGCCAACAAGAACAGTGTTAAAATTCTGAGCGAAAAACCCGGCTGGTTTGCGCAGGCCTATTTTGATTATGACTCCCATAAATCCGGCGGGGAGACAGCCTCGCACGTCCGGTTTGGCAAAAGCCCGATTACGGCGCCTTATCTGATCCGCCATGCGGACTTTATTGCCTGCCACAAGTTTGATTTCCTGTTCCGCAGGGATGTGCTGGGGGCGGCGAATGACGGCATTTCTTTCCTGCTGAACAGCCCGTATGGGTCGGATGAAGTCTGGGACCATCTGCCCCGCAAGGTGCAGGACCAGATTGTTTCCAAAAAGCTACGGTTTTTTGTGATCAATGCGTCGGACGTTGCGCTGAAGCTCGGGCTTGGCCCGCGCGTAAACACCATTCTGCAAACCTGCTTTTTCCATCTGTCCAATGTGCTGCCAGCGGATGAGGCCATTGCGGAAATCAAGGCGGCCATTCAGAAATCTTACGGGGCAAAAGGGGATGCTGTCGTTCAGCTCAACTTCCGTGCTGTAGATGCCGCACTGGATGCGCTGCACGAGGTCAGGGTGCCAGATCAGGCAACGGGTACGGTGCAGATGCCGCCGGTTGTGCCGGAGACTGCGCCGCTCTTTGTCAAACAGGTGACTGGTGAAATTATTGCGGGGCGCGGGGATCTGATCCCGGTGAGCCATATGCCGGTCGATGGAACATTTCCCGGTGGCACCACGCAGTATGAAAAACGCAATATTGCGGTGGAAGTGCCTGTCTGGGACCCGGACACCTGCCTGCAATGCGGCCAGTGCAGCATTGTCTGCCCGCATAGCGTCATTCGCGCCAAAATGTATGATGTGGCGGATCTTGAGGGGGCGCCTGCCGCTTTCAAATCCGCGGACATCAATGCGCGGGGGTATCCAGACTCCCGTTTCACTCTCCAGTTCTATGTGGAAGACTGCACAGGCTGTGGCGTGTGCGTGGAAAACTGCCCGGCGATTGTGCCGGAAACGGAAAAACGCGCGATCAATATGGGTGAAAAGCTCCCTATTCTGGAACAGGAACGCCAGAATATCGCGTTTTTTGAAAAACTTCCTGATATGGACAGGACAACCATTAATGAGGCCAATGTCCGTGGGGTGCAGTTCCTTGAGCCTCTGTTTGAGTTTAGCGGGGCGTGTGCGGGGTGTGGTGAGGCCCCGTATCTGAAGCTGATTTCCCAGTTGTTTGGTGACAGGCTCCAGATTGCAAACGCCACGGGTTGTTCTGCTATTTTTGCGGGCAATACTCCTGCCCATGCCTGGAAAGCGAACGCTGACGGGCGCGGGGTGGCATGGTCCAACTCCCTGTTTGAAGATAATGCCGAATTTGGTCTGGGTTTCCGCATCGCGGCGGATGAACAGACCAGTCTGGCCCGCCAGCTTGTGCAGAAACAGTCTGCTCTGGTGGGTGAGGATCTGGCGAAAGCCCTGCTCGGCGCCTCGCTGCATACGGAAGCGGATTTTGCAGAACAGCGGCAGCGGGTTGCAGCCCTTAAGCACAAGCTGGAAGGGGTGGACGTTCCGGACGCGATCATGCTGCTTTCCGTGGCGGACTTCCTGATCCGTCGGTCTATCTGGATTGTCGGCGGGGATGGCTGGGCGTACGATATTGACTCAGGCGGACTGGACCACGTGCTGGCACAGGGTCGGAACGTGAATGTGCTGGTGCTGGATACGGAAGTCTATTCCAACACCGGCGGCCAGTCCTCCAAGGCAACGCCGCTGGGGGCTTCCGCCAAGTTTGCGGCAGCAGGCAAGCGGGCGCCGCGCAAGGATCTTGCCATGCAGGCCATTTCCTACGGGAATGTGTATGTGGCGCAGGTTGCTATGGGGGCAAATCCGGAGCAGGTGGTGCTCGCCATGCGGGAAGCCGAGGCGTATGAGGGGCCATCCATCATTCTGGCCTACTCCCAGTGCATTGCGCACGGTATTGAGATGCGTACAGGCATGAAGCAGGCCGCGCGTGCGGTGGCCTCCGGCTACTGGCCTCTGTTCCGGTTTGACCCGACCATGCGGAAAAGCGGGCTGAACCCGTTCCGGCTGGACTCAACGCGCCCGCGTATACCGCTGGAAGACTATGCCTATAAGGAACTGCGCTACAAAACCCTGACCCGGACGCACCCGGAGGCAGCGGCGCACATGCTGCATCAGGCGCAGGCGGCGCTGAATGAACGCTACCGCCTTTATGAGGATCTCGCCGCCCGTGATGGCAGCCGCTTCCTGCCGCACTGGGAAGATGTGGACTGAAGTGACCCGGAACATGAGGCACAAGGGAGTTCAGAACTTATGAACCTTGAAACACAGTATCTGGGGCTTTCCCTGCGGCACCCGATTGTGGCGTCTGCATCCCCTCTGACGGCCGATCTGGACCATATTCTGCGAGTAGCGGATGCCGGGGCGTCCGCCATTGTCATGGCCTCCATTTTTGAGGAGGACATTGCCGCGCAGGAGGTGCGTGATGCCGCCCTGTTTGAAACCGGGGAGGACAGTCACCCCGATGTGAATGGCGGCTATTTTCCTGCCGTGCCGGAAGCGACCGTGCTGGACGGGCGGCTTTCCGTGCTGCGGCGGGCTTCGGAGCGGGCCGGGGTGCCAGTTATTGCCAGCCTGAATGGCTGCACGCAGGCGGGCTGGGTCCATTTTGCCCGCAAGCTGGAGCAGGCCGGGGCCGCGGCGATTGAGCTGAACTTCTGGCACATGGCGACCGACCCGGATGAAACGGGTGCTGAGGTCGAGGCACGGTTTATCGCTATCCTCAGAGCGATAAAAGCGGACGTGGCAATTCCTGTCAGCATTAAGCTACCGCCATTTTTCAGCGCGCCGGGCAATATGGCCAAACGGCTGGTGGAGGCGGGGGCTGCGGGGCTTGTTCTGTTCAACCGGTTTTATGAGCCGGGGCTGGACCTGCATCCGGTAGCACCAGAAGCTGATGCGCAGCTCAGCACATCCTATGAGCTTCGGCTGCCCCTGATCTGGACGGGCTTGCTGTCCGGCAGGCTCAGGACCAGTTTTGCGGTCTCTGGCGGTGTGAACTCCGGTGAGGATGTGGTGCGGTGCCTGCTGGCCGGGGCGGATGTGGCGATGGTCACCTCCGCGTTGTTGCGGCATGGCCCGGCATTTCTCACCACCATGCTGGCGGATATGCAGGCGTGGATGGGCGCACGGTCTGTTGAGAGTATTGCCAGCCTGAAAGGGCAACTGGCCGCACAGGGCAGCGCCCAGACAGCCGAGACATTCCTGCGGGACCAGTATCGGCGTATTTTGTCTTCTACGCCAGTTTTTGGCACACCGGTTTTTGGGCAGTAAGTGCATCATGTCTCAGCAGGATAACCAGACCATGCCGTCGTCTCCTTCCTTGCCGGGGGCTGCCCCGCAGCATTATGTGCAGGACAGTGCGGATATGCCCGCAGCCTCCGGAGCTAGGAGCCATCAGGCCTTTGAAACTCTGATTGAGCGGGCCAGACAGCTCCCCGGCAAAGTGGGGATTGGCATTGTCTGGCCGTGTGAGCCGCACGCGCTTGAAGGCGCGATGGATGCCGCGCAGCAGAATATTGTGGA
>VNJZ01012539.1:0-14104 GCA_008042795.1 Drosophila asahinai
ACGGCCGCATGATGCACGACTTTTGCCACGGCTGTTGGTTTGGGAAGAATGTTGGCAAGATGACCGCGCCAACGCGCAGGGTTGTTACCTTCGCGCCAATGATGACTGTGCGCGTAATCCAGAATACGCTCAATGCGCCCACGCAGGCGACTGGCTGTCTCCGTGGTGGTTTCCCAGATCGGCCGCAGTACGGCCAGAACATCCTCAGTCTGGACCTGAGCAATTGAGCAGTTTCCCATGCGGGGGTAGACATGCCGATTGAGCGAACTCCGCCACATGGGTGCGGAACGCGGGTCTTTCCAGGCGGGGGTCTGTTCCGTGATATAGTGTTCAGCAACCTCTTTGAAAGTCCGCTCCTTTGTGGCGCTCCGCTTCCTTTGGGCTTGTTCCTCCAGAGGATCACGTCCCTCCAGTAAAAGCCGTCGAGCGTCGGTGGCTTTGGTGCGTGCTTCGGAAAGGGAGATGTCACGGGCTGGACCTAATCCCATTTCCCGGCGCTTGCCGGTTAGCGGGCTTTTGTAACGAAAGGTCCAGGCTCGTGTGTCCCCTCGGATCGTGATCCATAGGTTTCCGCCATCGCCATACACACCATCTTTCAGGCTCGCGATCTTACGCACGGTTAACTGGTTTGGCGGAAGCTTGCTCATGGTTTTCCAGTCCCATCTTTAGTCCCACCTTATGTCATACGGTTCGGCGCGTCTATCTGCGGCGTTAGGTGGCGAGGGCACGAGTTAATATATTGTTTTATAGTAGAAAATACATCTCTGGGCGTCTGGGGGCATCTTCACATTGACGGACTGTCTCTCCGCCAGACTTTAATTTCCAATAAAATTTGTTCAAAGCAGTCTGTAGGTAGCTCTGTTAGTGGGGCTTGTGTCGCTACAGGTGCAACATTCCATACCCGTGATGTAGCCATAAACGCGTGGCGTAAAAAAGCTGCGCGCGCATCCAACTGCTCTTGAAGTTTTCGGGCAGATGATAGCCGAGAGCTGCCCGAGGTGGTTCATGCTTTTCTTGCCAGAAAGTAAAAGCCGGAATGAGTGGTCTCTTGGGGGGGCTACAAACGCGCAGTAGATTTCAGGGCTGCGGAAAATGATGCCGCGATAAGTCATAATGCGTCAGTTCATAGACAACACTTTATTGCGGTTCCATGTAATCTGCGAAGGCTTTGAGGTCACCAGGGTCTGTCATATTTCTTTAACAAACAAAAAAATAGTGAGCTGTTAAATAGCCGCCGTGTTGAAGGCGGAGCAGGACAATGCTGGCGGATCAGGAGCGGAGCTATTGGCTCGCGAAGCATATCGTTCCACATGAGCATCTGGTAAGGGCGTGGCTCGCCCGTTTTCCTGATATTGAAGCCGACGATATTATTCAGGAAGGATATGTTGTTATCTCTGAGGCTGATATTAGCAGAGTTTTTAATCCTATCGGCTACTTCCATACAATTTGCCGCAATCTTGTTTTAAAACATTACAGGAAGGCCCAGATTGTCAGCGTTACAGCCATTGCGGATATTTTAAATGATACGCTGGCTGATCAGACGCCATCAATCGAAGAAACGCTTGATGCAAGAGCAGAATTACAGTTTCTGGACCAGATTATTCAGAATCTTCCCGAAACATGCCGGAACGTGTTTATTTGCAGGAAAATAAACGGAAGCCCGCAGAAACAGTGTGCCCGGGAACTGGGTCTCTCTGAAAATAGCGTGGAAAAACAGTTGGCGCGCGCTTTAGCACTCATTGCCAAATCCTACGGGCAACGAGATATGCCTCAACGTAAGACGACAGGACCGACACGTGGCAACAGAAGATTCTCCTGATTATGTTGCCGCGCAATGGATGGCCCGGATTGATCGCAGTGCGCTGACGCAGGAAGAGCAGGATGCCTTAAACCGGTGGGTCAGTGCCGATATCCGGCATAAGGGCGCGTTTTTACGGGCTCAGGCTATATGGCAGGCAACAAATAAGGCCAGGGCTTTACACGCGCCTTATCCGGCACGGGTGGCCCATGTGCCGCGTCCTTCCTCGCGTCGTGCGTTTTTGGGTTCAGCGGTCGCGGCATCTGTTGGTCTGTTTGTGATCGCAAGCAAAACGGGCGAGGCACGCACACAATATACAACCCTCAAGAACATCCTGCATTGCCGTCAAACGCCGGAAAAGCAGCTTATTCTGGACTGTTATAGCCATGTGGATGACTATTCCGAGTTAACAAGGATAGTCTACGGGCGCTGTCTGGTGGCGGGATCTCAGCGGACTGTCAAAACGAGCAGGCTGCGATTTGTTATAAACGGCAGCCTGCTGATGTACAAAGACGCAAATTACGAAATCGGTCTTGTGATGGACGGGCACGCCTCCTTAAAGGGGCAGCATCCGTCCGAATATAAAACCTTATCGGCTGGAGAGCAGATTACGCGCACTGCGGCGGGGCAACTTCACTTCAGTTATCTGGATGCGGAGGCGCTTGCGCGTCTGAGCGCATGGACAAAAGGTCAGGTCTCTCTGGATACGCAAACAATCTCTGAGGCCTCTGATATTTTTAACCGCTACAACCAGAAGCAGCTTGTACCGTCTTTTCGGCTAGCGGATTACCGGCTTTCAGGCATGTTTGATCTGAACAGGCCGGATGTGTTTGCCCTTGCGGTCAAAACGGTTCTGGGCGGAAAAATACATGAAGATGGGCAGCATATTTATCTGGAATAAAAACATTGTCTTATAACTGTAATAAGAAAAAGTGGCGGGAAAATTGAGCTGAAGACTCATGGAAGGCAGATGCATCTATCACACAAGGTTGCAAAATGTCTTTTCTAGGCCGTTCGTGCTTTTGTCTCTCTCTCATTTCATCTTCTGCTTTTATTTCCAGCGTTTCGGCCGCCGCGGATCATAAGCTGTCTTTTTCAATTCCTGCCCAAAAGCTGACGTCAGCCCTTATGGTGTTTAGTCAGCAGTCGGGCCTGCATGTTGCGTTTGATGGAAAGGTCGGAGATTCCCTCCAGTCTGTGCCCCTGCACGGAAAAATGGATGCCTTTAAAGCTCTCCATAAACTGCTTGGTCAGACGGGATTCATCATTGATGCATCCAACCCCAACTTCATTACGCTGCGAACGGAAAAAGATCATAAGCTGAAAACTGCAAACAGCCATGACACAAATCTGACTGTTCAGGGGCACAGAAACCAGCTTCACACCAAGCGCAGCTTTGCCGGGGTGGTGGACAGTACGTCTTATGATGATACGTCCAGCCTTGGCGGTGGCGCATCCTCTGTGGCTGACCTGCTGGTCCTTCTGCCCGGTGTGGCCGGTATTCAGGATGGTGATCAGCCGCGCTATATCAGTGTACGCGGTATTTCGCCGGATCTGAACCAGACAACGCTTGATGGCATTACTCTGGCGACAATTGGCGATAATGGCGGGGGAACACGGCGCGTCAATTTACAGAATATTCCGGGTGAGCTGACCGGAGAAGATAATATTTATAAAACCTTTACAGCAGAGCAGGATGGTGGGGCTATTGGCGCCGTTATCGATATGATGCCAAGAAGCGCTTTTGATTATAAGGGTTTTTATAAATATCTGGATGCGTATGGCGTTTATTCCACATATCGTGGGGCGGTGGGTGCCAATAAAGTTCCGGGCCTTTCTCCGCATCTGGCGCAGGGTGCAAAAGCCGTGATCGCTGATCGCTTCGGGGAGAATAAGGAATTCGGAATTATTGCGTCTTTCCGCTATCAGAAACGTATCCGAAATTCCTATAAAAAATGGCAGGACAGTAATTATTATTACGACGATAAAGGGAAGCCTGTTGGCGGTGAAAGCAATAACGTTCCGGACCGCTCACAAGGCTGGAACGGTCTGACAGCCCCGGCAGATATTGAAGACGGCAATTATTCAAACGCAATTACCAATCTGGGTGGCTCGGCCCGTGCAGAGTGGAAGCCTGTTAATTCAGGTTTTACGGCGTCCCTTATGGGATACAGCTACGAAAGATGGGAAAATTCCTTAATGGATCATACCTATCTTTTGATGGATAATCCGCAGGTCTGGAATCAGACCGCCACCAGTGGGCGTGAATTGCTATATCGTTCTGCAAGCTATGTAAGGCAGGATCGCTGGCAGACAAACAGCAACGGGGTGCTGGGTAATCTGGGCTGGCATGACGCAGTTTCCGCTCTCAAACTGCGGGTCGGTTATACGTGGGAAGAATATGAAAATTACCAGCCACGCCTGACAGCATATGCCTACCCTAAAAAGCAGGGTCTGGCTCCGATCTATGGTGATTATCTCTATAAAGATAATTTCGCGACACTCTCGAACGTGAGTGATCTGAAGAGCATGATGGGAATGAAGTATAATTTAAGCCAGATTCAGCAATATGATGATGACGCGCGGGAAGGGGTTACTAACGTCCGCCTTGATTATACACGTAATCTGAATTCTGATTCTCACGGTTTTGGATTTGCGACAGGGTTTGAATGGCGCACTCTGAATGTCACTGATCAGATGAATTACCGCGACTATGTGGCCGGTGGCGATGCAACCCCGTATATGTTTATGCCCAGTTTCAGGCCTCCCGGCACGTTTTACACTCTACCATGGATCAATATGACGAATTTTCCATGGGATAAGCAAAAGCTCGATGTTGCCACAAGTAATAATGACACGCTGAGTTCATTTTACCGATACAAAGAACAGTTGCTCGATGGCTATCTGTCTCTGCATTACAAGTGGCAGCATTCGCAACTTATTGCTGGCGTGAGAGCTGATGGTGTCAGTTTCTCGGCTTATACGCCTCAAATTGAATCGGGCACTGCATCTGGTAAAATTAGTAAAAATAATGGGGGTTATCTGAATCCTCTTCCATCCGTGACATTTATGCATGAATTTCCAAAGAATTTTATCCTGCATGCGGCATGGAGTGAAAGTGTCGGTCGCCCGCGGCCTAATGATATTGCTCAGGCGCAGAAAATTAACTGTAGCGATGATGCAAAAAATGGAGCTGAGTGTACTTTGTCCCGGGGGAACCCGAACTTGCGGCCGCGTCGTGCAAACAACTTTGATGTGTCTCTTGATAAATATTTTGATCATGGACGCGGGGTCTTTAGCGTCGCATATTTTGATAAGATGATTAAGGATGATATTTATACGTTAAGTGACTACCAAATTCTTGATGGCGTGAAGACACAGGTGACCGAACCTCTTAATGCCAATAAATCCTCTCTTATGGGTGTTGAAGTCTCCGTTATTGACCGGAAGATAAAAGGGCCATGGAACTGGAGTTTTGACGTATCCGCCAACGGGACATGGATGCGAGGACGGATGAATTATACCGCATCCGAAGGGACATACAAACTGCATCAACTGCCTGATCAGCCAAACTATATTTTTAACAGTGCTGTAACATGGCATATACCGCAGGTGCGCGGTGCGATCCGTGCAACCTTCTCCTATACGCCCAAATATCTGACTGACCCTGCTGCCAACCCCTGGCAGAACTCAGGCTATGGTGAACTCGCCAGCCTTGATCTGGGAGCATGGCACGATATTACTGACAATATCCGTTTCAAGTATGAGGTGTATAACCTTGTCGGGGCACACAGAACGTATCGGATGGGCGACAGGCTCCAGCAGATTAGCGAAAAAGATTATTACGGAAGAAGTATCTATTTTGAGGTTGTCGTGAACTAGCTGGGCAGGCCAGCCGTATCAGGCGCATGTCAGAGAGAGGGACGTGTTTTTCCCTCTGCTTTGTCATGAGCCTCAAAGCGGGGCGCGTAGTCTTTGCAGCATTCTGTGCGCCCATTCTCTACAATGCTTCCTATCAACTGGATAAGACCCACCGCCCATGACAACACGCAGAGATTTTCTGAAATACGCACTCTTTACTGGGGCCGCTGCTGGTTCTGGCGCGATCTTGCCGGACTCTGTTCGGCGGGCTTTTGCCATCGCTCCAGAGGTTGGCTCCACATGGAAAGATGCCGAGCATGTTGTTATTTTAATGCAGGAAAACAGGTCATTTGATCATGTTTTTGGAACATTGCAGGGCGTACGCGGGTTTAATGATCCAAGGGCACTCCGTCAGCCTAACGGCAACCCGGTGTTTATGCAGTCCGGCCTGTCTGGTGAGACTTATCTGCCGTGGAGACTGAATATTCGCGATACACGGGTAACGTGGATGGGATCTATCCCGCATTCCCGTGACAGTCAGGTGGATGCCTGGAATGGTGGCGGGCATGACAGATGGATTGATGCCAAAAAATCGCATCATAAAGGATATGATCGTTATCCTTTGACGATGGGCTATTATACCCGCGAAGATTTGCCCTTTTATTATGCGCTTGCCGATGCCTTTACCGTTTGTGACCAGAATTATTGTGGGGCCATGACGAGCACGACACCTAACCGCCTATTATTTATGACCGGAACCGTGAGGGACCGGCAGGACCAGTCCTCTGGTGTTTACATGCGTAATGGCGAGATTCTTGAAGGTGGCATGACGTGGGGCACATTTCCGGAACGGCTTGAACAGGCAGGTGTTTCCTGGAAATATTATCAGAATGAACTGACTCAGACCGGGGGCATGAGCGAGGCAGAGCGTGGCTGGCTTAGTAATTTCGGGACGAATGTTCTGGAATGTTTTGACCAGTATGTGGTTTCTGCCAATCCGGGCTTTCAGGAATGGCTTGACGCCCGCATCAGTGATTGCCGCAACCATCTTGACCGGTTGAATAGCCGGGAAATGCTCGTTTCGGAAACACTTGCGGAAAAACGGGTTGAGGCACAGACGCTGCTTGATGTTTTGACGCGGCGTAAGGCGCAGTCTGCTGAAAAAAGAGAGAAACTGACGGCTGAAGAACGTGCTTTGTTTGAAAAAGCCTTTGTAACCAATAAGGCTGACAAAAATTATCGGACACTGGAGCAACTGCATTTTCAGGATGGTGAAAAGCCTATCAGTATGAAGGCTCCTAAAGGGGATATTCTGCATCGGTTCCGTCAGGATGTGAAAGACGGCACGCTCCCCGTTGTTTCGTGGTTATCCGCGCCGGAGCATTTTTCTGACCATCCAACGTCTCCTTGGTACGGAGCATGGTATGTTTCGGAAGTGATGGATATTCTGACGGAAAATCCTGAAGTCTGGAAAAAAACGATTTTCATTATAACATATGATGAAAATGATGGGTATTTTGACCACGGTTGTTCTTATACAGCACCCGATCCTGCCCGCCCGGAAACAGGCCGATCTTCAGCGAAAATTGGCCCGGACGGACTGGAATATACAACGGTAGAGGATGAAATTGCACGCGGTGTGCCAAAGCATCTGGCACGGAGCGGCCCGATTGGCCTTGGCTTTCGGGTGCCGATGATTATTGCGTCTCCCTGGAGCCGTGGCGGATGGGTCAATTCCCAGTTGTTTGAGCATACATCCACACTGCGTTTTCTCGAAGTTTTTGTGCAGGAGAAGTTCGGGAAAAATGTAACAGAGACTAATATTTCACCCTGGAGGCGCGCTATCAGCGGTGATCTGACATCCTGTTTCCGTACATTTGATGGGGTGGCGCCTTCTTTGCCATATCTGAATCGTGATGATCATCTACATATGATTGAAGACGCGAAAGATCGCCCCATGCCGAGCGGTTTTCATGCGCTGAGTGCAGCTGAAAGTGTAGTGCTACGGGATAATCCCGACAGGCTTCGTCAGGCACTCTGGCAGGAGCCGGGGCATCGGCCTGCCTGCGCGCTGCCTTATGAACCATATTGCGATGGAGGTGTCAGCCCGGATGGACGCCATATTATGCTGCGTCTGAAGGCCGGTGCGGATTTATACGGCCAGCGCGCTGCCGGTCTGCCCTTTAATATCTATTGCCATACCAACCCCGAAATGAGTACCATGCAGGCAGGGACTTATGCTCTGGCAGCTGGCGATACTCTGGATGCCTCCTTTGAGATGGCATCCTTCGCGCAGGGCCGGTACGATGTAGACGTGCATGCCCCCAATGGTTTTTATCGTCGCTACAAGGGGCGGCAGGATGGGGTGAAGATAGACGTCGCATGCCGTTATCTTGTCGGGAAGAAGCAGGATCTTGTTTTATCTCTGCGCAATTATGGGACGGAAACGGTTGATCTGGTCTGCGTTTTGAAAGGCGAGGAAATGACCAGAACCATCCGGCTTTCTCCGGGGAAAACGCGCGTAGTTCCGTTTGATCTGGCGAAAGAGGCCATGTGGTATGATATTACGCTCTCAGCCCGGAACGAAGAAGACTTTCTGTATCATCTTGCGGGACGCGTTGAAACGACACGGCCGGGGAAAACAGACAGGGCTATGGGATCAGGGCAGAAGCTCTAAGTGTTAAGGGACGCCTTTTAGGGGAAGGGAAGGTCGCTAATTTTTGTGGTTTGTCAGGAAAAGCATTGCGTAGTGATAGAATGTTGCTGCCCGGTATGATGGCTCTCGATGCTATCCGCGAGACAGCACAGGAAGTTGTTGGGCTTATAACGCAAACTGTTGCTGGTTTTCCTGTACGGCCTGCCGGATGAAATTGCACAACTGATGGATGCGTAAAGTTTTTTGTTCTTCTTCACGGGTAATCAGCCAGTAATGCCGTTTCAGCCTTACCTGTTCCGGCAGAACCGGGACCAGCTCCGGGCGTGTGGCGGCGACAAAGGTCGGGAGCACCGCCATGCACAGGCCTGAGCAGGCTGCCTCCATCTGGGCCTGTACGCTTGAATTCTGAATGCGTACCATTTTGCGGGAGACCCCAAGACTTTCCAGATAATCCAGTTCCCGCATGAAAATCATTTCATCCACATATCCGGAAAACAGGTGGGATGAAAAATCATCTGGTTTTTTGATCAGTTTTTCCCGGTCAAGATAAGCCTGCGTGGCATAAACGCATAAATAATAAGGTGTCAGTTTTTCACAGACAAACCGATCATCTTCAGAAGGGGTGACGGTAATGGCAATGTCGGCCTGCCTGCGGGAGAGGGCGACAATCTGTTGAATTGTCAGAATTTCAATGGTCAGCGCAGGATTGTCTACCAGCAGCGGGCCAATACGGGCAGCCAGAAAAAAGTTTGCAAACCCTTCCAGCGCGTTGATGCGGATGGTTCCCGTCAGCCCGTGCAAAGGGCTGCTGGCCTGTGCAACCTGTGTTGCTTCCCGGTCCATCGCTTCTGCCGTGCTTAACAGGTCTTCCCCATAGCGCGTCAGTGCATAACCGCGCAGGTGCCGTTCAAAGAGTGTTTTACCGACGGAGGTTTCCAGAGAAACAATGTGTCGGCCCACAGTTGCGTGATCAACCCCCAGCAAACGCCCTGCTTCCGAAAGGGAGCCGGAACGCGCCACAGCCAGAAAAAACTGCAGATTTCTCCAGTCCAGACTGCGTTTCATGCGGGTAAAAAAGCTCCATGTGCTTGTTGCTGTGCAGATTTGCACATCGAGTGAGCGAAATCTCCTGATTTTCTTGTGAGGGTTTTGCGCGTTCAGTCGGCGCACAAGAACAACAGCCGGGAAGGAAGGGCGCAAGCCGTAACCTTTCTCTGGAGATAAGGCCATGACAGCACTTTATCTGCCCTCTCTGGTCCGTATTGGTGGTGGGGCTCTGAACGAGCTTCCTGCCGCCCTGAAACAGGCAGGGCTTTCCGCACCGTTTATCATTACAGACGCCTTTATGGCGCAGTCGGGTTTACTGGACAGGGTGAAGGGGCTTCTGGCAGAAGCTGGCTTCCGCTCGGGCGCTTTCCCTAATGCTGTGCCAGATCCTACGGTCGCCTCCGTAGAGGCCGGACTGGCGGCCCTCAAACAGGGGGATTATGACTGCGTGATTGGTCTGGGCGGCGGTAGCCCGATTGATACCGCCAAAATGGTGGCTGTTCTGGCCAGACACGGTGGGACGCCATCCCGCCTGAAGGTGCCGCATGTGCAGGATGAAGTCGGGTTGCCGATTATCGCCATCCCCACCACGGCCGGGACGGGCTCAGAAGCCACGCGTGTTACGGTGATTACGGATGAAAAAACCGACGAGAAAATGCTCTGTGCCGGATACGCCTATCTGCCCCATATCGCGATTGTTGATTATGAACTCACCCTGACCATGCCCCGCCGCCTGACGGCGGATACCGGTCTGGATGCTCTGACGCACGCTCTGGAAGCCTACGTATCCAGACTGGCCTCTCCTTTTACAGACGCACTGGCGCTGGCCGCTATGAAGCGCATATGGCACGCGCTGCCGGTTGCATGCGCAGAACCTTCCAGCCGGGAAGCGCGTGCGCAGGTCATGCAGGGAGCGTTTGAAGCCGGAATGGCTTTCTCTAACGCGTCTGTCGCCCTTGTGCATGGTATGAGCCGACCCATCGGGGCGCATTTCCATGTGGCTCATGGACTGTCAAACGCCATGCTGCTGCCGGAAATTACGGCGTGGTCCATTACGGGGGCTGAAGCGCGGTATGCAACCTGCGCCCGCGTGATGGGCATTGTGCCCGACAATACGGATGATGCTTCGGCTTGCAAGGCTCTTGTGGCGGCTCTGCGGGAACGCAACCGTGCGCTGGATGTGCCAACCCCGCGCTCCTACGGGCTAGAGGAAAGCCGCTGGAATGATCTGCTGCCTCTTATGGCAGAGCAGGCTCTGGCCTCCGGCTCCCCCGCGAACAATCCGCGCGTGCCCGCGCACGCAGAGATCGTGGAACTGTATCAGAAAGTCTGGGCCTGAGGCCGGGCATAGGCAGATGGGCCATCTATAAAAACAACAAAATGCCTGTCAGGAGAATGGAACAATGACAACCCACCCGAAAGGAGCACGCTCCATGCGTTCTCTGGTGCTGGCGTCAAGCGTTGGCACCGTAATTGAATGGTATGATTTTTTTCTCTACGGCAGTCTGGCCATTTTCTTTGCCCGTCTGTTTTATCCTCCCGGTGACGGCGTGGCGGCGACCCTTATCAGTGTAGCGACTTTTGCGACCGGGTTTGCCGTGCGCCCTCTGGGCAGCCTGCTGTTTGGCTATATGGGGGATAGTGTCGGGCGGAAAAAAACCTTTCTGACTACTCTGCTTATCATGGGCTGCTCCACGGCCGCCATTGGCCTTTTGCCGACCTTTGCCACAGCGGGATACGCTGCCCCGGTTCTGCTTGTTGTGCTGCGTATTGTGCAGGGGCTTGCGCTGGGTGGGGAATATGGCGGGGCGGCGACCTATGTGGCGGAACACTCCCCGCCGCAGGAGCGCGGAAAATGGGCAAGCTATATTCAGGCCATGGCGTCAGCCGGGTTTGTGCTCTCTCTGGGGATTGTGCTGACCCTGCGTCTGTCACTGGGGGAAGAGGCGTTTGGGGTGTGGGGCTGGCGGGTGCCGTTTCTGGTCTCGTTCGTTCTGGTGCTCGTGTCCGTGCGTATTCGTCTCCGGCTTTCTGAATCGCCTGTTTTTATCGATATGCATAAACAGGGTCAGCTTTCCAAATCACCGGTGCGGGATACGTTCCGCATCCCCGGTAACGCGCGGCGTATTCTCCTGTTCTTGTTTGGCGTGGCCTGCGCGCAGGCGGTCACGTTTTATACCGCACAGTTTTATGCCCTGTATTACATTCAGACTTTTATGAAAGTGCCTTTTCTTCCAGCCACACTTTCCGTCGCGATCGGGGCGTTTCTGGGGGTCCCCTTCTTTGTGCTGTTTGGCGCTTTGTCTGACAGAATTGGGCGTAAACGCCTCTCTCTGGCCGGTATGGCTGCGGCGGTTGTGTTTTATATCCCCATTTTCTCTATCATCCGCCACGCAATTACGCCTGAAAACACCAGCTATCCGACGATTTCCGCCTGTGTGTTCGTCCTGGTTGTGATTGCGGCGGCTGTTTATGGCCCCTACGGCGCGTTTATTGTGGAAAGCTTTCCCGCCAATGTGCGGTACACCTCAATTTCGGTTCCTTACCATATTGGGAACGGGATTTTTGGCGGCTTCCTGCCGCTGGTGAGCCTCTGGCTGGTGACGGAAACCGGAAATCCTTATGCCGGGCTGCTTTACCCCATGGGGCTGTGCCTGATCGGCTTCTTTATCACCCTGTTCTGGGTGCCTGAAACACTGACGGTGCGCAAAGGTGAGCGCACACAGATTGTCTCCCTCTCACATGAAGCCATGAGCGAAGGCTGAGCCTCGGTCACACAAAAGGATAAAACCAATGCAGACAGTGCATCACATCATCGGTGGAAAATCTATGCCGGGAACGGGCACCCGCACCGGCGACGTCTTTAACCCTGCGACCGGCGAGGTCACTAAAAAAGTTGTTCTGGGCACACAGGATGATCTGAATGCGGCAGTTGCGGCAGCCAAAGCAGCCTTTCCCGCTTGGGCAGAAACGCCCCCTCTGGCGCGCGCGCGTGTCCTGTTCCGTGCGCGGGATCTTATTGAACAGCGGATGGATGATCTTGCCGCTGTGATTACATCGGAACACGGAAAAATCCTGTCTGATGCGAAGGGAGAAGTCACCCGTGGTCTGGAGGTTGTGGAATTTGCGACTGGCGTGCCGGAGCTTTTGAAGGGCGAATATACAGAGCAGGTCGGGCGCGGGATTGATGCCTGGACTATGCGTCAGCCTGTCGGGATTGCTGCGGGGATCACCCCCTTTAACTTTCCGGTGATGGTGCCGTTATGGATGGCGCCTATGGCTCTGGCAACGGGCAACTGCTTTATTCTGAAGCCTTCCGAGCGTGATCCGTCTGCGTCCGTCCTGCTGGCGGAAATTCTGAAAGAAGCTGGTCTGCCTGACGGTGTTTTTCAGGTTGTGCATGGAGATAAGGATATGGTGAACGCCATTCTGGAACATCCGGATATTGCGGCGGTCAGCTTTGTGGGGTCCACGCCGATTGCCCAGCATGTTTATGCAACAGGGACAGCGCACGGGAAACGCGTTCAGGCGCTGGGTGGTGCGAAAAACCATGCGCTTGTCATGCCGGACTGTGATCTGGATAAAACGGTCGATGCGCTGATTGGTGCGGCCTACGGTTCCGCGGGGGAGCGTTGTATGGCTATTTCCGTCGCCGTGGCGGTTGGGCCGGTTGCGGATAAACTGGTTGCAGAGCTGGAGAAAAAGGTAAAGGCCATTACCATTGGAAACGGCACGCATGACGCCAGTGAGATGGGCCCTCTTGTTACGGCACAGCATCTGGCCCGCGTGACCGGACTGGTGGAGTCCGGCGTCAGTCAGGGGGCAACACTGGTGGTGGACGGGCGCACGGTAAAAGTGAAAGACCATGAAGGCGGATTTTTTATCGGGGGCTCACTTTTTGATCACGTGACGCAGGAGATGGACATTTACCGCGAAGAAATTTTCGGGCCAGTTCTGTGCGTTATGCGTGCGCCGGATTTTGATGCAGCTCTCAAGCTGATCAATGATAGCCCGTTTGGAAACGGGACTGCCATTTTCACGCGGGATGGAGACGCCGCCAGAACATTTGCACATTCTGTAAAAGCCGGAATGGTTGGGGTGAACGTGCCTATTCCTGTGCCGATGGCGTTCCACTCTTTCGGGGGCTGGAAAGACTCCCTGTTTGGAGACCACCACATGCATGGGCCGGAAGGGGTGCGTTTCTTTACCCGCATGAAAGCCGTGACGCAGCGGTGGCCCGCAGGCATTCGCTCTGGTGCGGAATTTGTTATGCCAACACATGGCTGAACCACTGTGTCAGGCCGGGCAGAGCGCCCGGTCTGACACAGCGCATGGCCTGCTATCTTGCAGGCAAAACTGAATTAGTTATCGGTGCCGTATTTTACCGTGATCAGATGGTCGTGCTCTTTGACAGGCACGCCGTTGCGGATCGGGGGGCGGTATTTTGTGTTGCGGCAATAATCGAGCGAAATATCGTCGAGTTCCGGTTTTTCACTGTGAATAATGCGGCAGTTCAGGTTGCGTCCGTCCTTGCCGATCTCTGCCTTCATAATGACGATGGCTTCCGCGTTATGCTTTGCCGTTTGGTCAGGAGCCGCCGGGGTATTTTCAGAAGATTCGTTGGGTTCTGCTACTTGCGCCGCCAAGGCTGGCAGAGGGATCTGTGCTGCAGAGGACACCAGAAGAAGTGCCAGCGCGGCCGGAATGGTTTTCTTCAAATCTGCCTCCCTTGAAACTGAGAG
>VNJZ01012540.1:0-16410 GCA_008042795.1 Drosophila asahinai
CAGCGCCCATAGCCCCCTTCCGTCAGAAGTATTGTTCCAAATGAAAGCGCGCGCCTGTGGCTATGCTACAGTATTTGTGCACTCCTTTTTGTTTCTTGTTTTTCGCCAACTGGAACAAAACTAAAAAGTTTCCAGCAACCAAGCATAACTGCTGGCCAACTCCGCCGGGAATTGTTGTGGCCAAAATCGGGGGGTAGGCGGGCGGCGACGGTCGTTGATTTTTTAATTTAATTTATGCATTTTCGCAGGCGTCCCTAGAATTATATCGCTTGCTTCGTTTTATGCTTCATTGAAATTATATTATCCCCTTGCAGCATCTGAACAATCTGCTGGAGCACTATCTGGAGCCCATGAAACGCGAGACATTCCTCTCCAACGCCGAGATCAACGCGCTGTTCGGCAACATCCACGAGATCGTGACATTCCAGCGCCAGTTTCTGCAGAATCTGGAGGAGTCCTTGGACCTGGAGCCGGAGTTCAACAAGTTCGAGCACTGCGGCCAGTTCAGGGTGCGTTTCGTGTCCCGGATGGGGTAATTTCCGATTTGTAATTGCAACTCTCTTCCTGCAGAATGTGCTCTTTGCGATTGGCTCGGCCTTCCTGTATTACGTCAATCACTTCAAGCTGTACTCCTCGTTCTGTGCCAGTCACAGCAAGGCTCAGAAGGTCCTGCATCCGAGTGAGTACTCCAAGCCATTCCCTGCCAATCCTGGCCAGCATCACCCACATTCCCCAGGCAAATCAAATACTTGCAGTGCAGTTAGATTCACTTACATATATTTAATGGGAAAGAGACGGTGGGGCACGGATTGGGAAATACATCGACAGATGCTCATTTGCATATTTCAATTGAGGCAACAAATAAAATTACTATGATTTTCAGTTCTAAGAAAATTAAATTAAAGATAGCGAAGCAATGTGAAAAAATATATGCGAAAGGAGACAAACCTGGGTTTATTTATTATTTTGTGATTAGGGGCTGTGGTTATAACATAGAGACTTTATCTTTACTTGAACTGCCTCGGTTACAGACTTATGTTAGTTAACAAAGCCTATATAACATGTAACTATCGGTATTGTATTGTTATCGGGATCCGATGGCAGTGTGACCCTCTACGAGCGTACTACAATTTTCATTTAAAAACCTTCAAGACAGATAACAGAACCTGGTGGCTACCCTAACTTAAGCTCCGAACTCAGACACGCGAAAAGTGTTCCTAAGCATTCAGCCAAAACGAGAGGTCAATACTCACCCTCTCGCTGTATCGTACTGCTTAGGAACACTTTTCGTGTGTATGAGTACGGAGCTTTAATTGGCTTAAACGAATTCATGCTCAAAAAAATATACAGGACCAACTTTAATGCACATATCATTCCTGAATACTGAATACTCGAATAATAAAGCCAAAAATATCTGGGACCAGTTAATGCAATTAACATAAACGAATTAATTTGCTTCGCAAGTGAGATAGTGGGGAATGAAATGTAAATAAAGCATTAATTAATGCAAGGTTGAAGTCCTTGACCCAACAAATATACGTACGAGTGCTTCCTGAAAAGTGTTTCCTTCTTCGGAACGATAAATTAACATTTTCCAACGCACTGTACATGTGTGCGAGGCGCCTTTGCGAGCATAGTTTCAACTATTGCAATCAGCGTCAAGCGTCAAAGTCTATTTGAGTTCGAGTTGAGCAAGAAACTTGTAAAAGTCAAACAACCGAACCGAACAGAACCGAACCGTACCGAAGAGAACCCACAGAGCGAACAATTGGCAAACTATTCGCTTCAATTGTGCCACGCCCCTGTGGCCCACTCCGGCCCCCGCCTTGGCGCGTTTCGCTCACTTTAAAATGATTTGCAAGTTAAATGAATAATTACAACCGCAAATGCCGACGACGTCGACGTCGACGACACCCCGCCCCGGTGGAAACCGCAAACTAAAGGCAAACTCCCAGCCAGAAGGGTGGGGCCGGGCCCATCCGAGATGGGGTGCTGGCAGCATATTCATATTCATGCCAAGGCAGCAGCGGCAACTGTCAAGTATCTTTTGTTAATTAAACTTGTAGAATTATGACACGCTTACAAATGGCGACCCAAAACTATGCCACAGCTCCGCCAGAACTTCTGGCGGAGATGGGGAATGAAAAGAGCACGAAAAGCGAGAAGAGGGAAGATGCAGGGGCGCCCCAACTAAGCCTGCCTTGCAGTGAGCCGGATAAAAGGCTGCTGCGCGACAACATGTCATAATTAAATTAGACTTAGTCCTAAGCTTAAAAACACTCGAGCAAACAGCTGGGGAAAGGGTAGGCTCCCACCTTGTCGGGACGCAACAGTATCCTGCCTGCATCCCAGTGCACCCTTATCACATTGATTGATGCGTCTGCGGATGGGTCGGGACGTGCAGCTAATCAAAAGCGTTGAAGGTAAAAAATGTATGCGCAATATTTGCAATCAATGAGCTGAGCTGCAGTGGCGTAGTCAAGGTAACAAGGAGGGCTCTCCTCCTCCTACTCCAGCTCCTGCTCCTCTGAGTGGTGGAGAGCTGGGAGCTGGTAGCATCATCCACTCGAGGGGGCGGCTCTGCACTCGGCTGTTGCATGAAATTTTATGCAAAAAGTTGAAAGGATAATTAATTATAGCAAGAAGTGCACTTAAGTGCCTTCGTTACGTGCAAGAGCAGGAGAATCCAGGGGCGGATTGGAGTGGCTGAGGCACAGGCGCAGACGGACCTGCTATTAGACGTAAATCTGCTCCAGCTTGAGCTGGTGTTGGTGCTGGTGCTGGTGCTGCCCGTTCCTGCTGCAGACAGGCTTTGACTTTGCCTTTATCAAAAGCTGCTACTCGGCTGACAATAAGAACAAGTTAATGACATTTTCTTGTCGACGTTGCGACGCCGTAACTGCATATCCTTGTGCTGCAAGTCCTGCGGGGCAGGAACAGGCACACGAACAGAAGGAGGGGCAGGCTGAGGCACTCTAATGGGCCAGCATCGCAATTAATTACACCAACTCGAACGAGCGTCCATTGAAATCGAATCATTTGGCAAATGTCTCAATTTGCATTTCCATTTTTTCCACCACTCTCTCGTCCAGACGAAGGCAATCACGCCCTGCAGGAGTTCCTGGCGGCCCGCAATCCCAAGCAGCAGCACAGCAGCACCCTGGAATCGTATCTGATCAAGCCGATTCAGCGCATCCTCAAGTATCCGCTGCTGCTGCAGCAGATGCGCAACCTGACCGACACCCGGGCCGATGAGCACGTCCATCTGTGTGGTGAGTATATTTGCTTCGGTCACTCAGGATACACCCTACTAGCCCCGTCTCGGTCTGCTCCCTTACAGAGGCACTCAAGGGCATGGAGAAGGTGGCCGAGCACATCAACGAGATGCAGCGCATTCACGAGGAGTACGGCGCCATCTTTGATCACCTGTTCCGGCAGCACCAGAAGTCCTGCAAGCAGCCCATCGACCTGAGTCCAGGTGAGGTCTAGCCAGGTCTAGCCCCTCAAAAAAATTAAATATTCCCAACGTTTACGTCACGATTTCCAGGAGATCTCCTGTACTATGGCGGCGTGGAATGGTTGAACATCTCCGACTTCCTGGGCAAGATCAAGAAGGGACTGGAGCTGCATGCCATGTGCTTCGTGTTCAAGTCGGCAGTGGTGTTCCTCTGCAAGGAGCGGCTGCGCCAGAAGAAGAAGTTGATGGTGAGAGAGAAGTCCCAACCTGGAAACATATGAGATCTTAACCCTCTGCTTGCCTTATCCCCTTATCCTTCATAGGGCGTGTCTAGCAAGAACGCAACCAACGAGGTGGAGATCATCCGCTACCAGGTGCTGATCCCTGTCACGGAGGTTCAGGTGCGCGCCAGCTCCGCCAAGGACATGGACTCGCACTTCCTGTGGGAGCTGATCCATCTGCGCTCCCAACTGCAGCGCCGCTCCGAGAAGGTCTACGTGCTGTCCAACAGCACCGCCGACTTCCGCAACGCCTTCCTCAAGACCATACGCCAGATCATCCGCGAGAGCGTCCGGAACATGTCAATTCCGATGAAGAACTTTGGCGGCAGCTCCGGCTCCGTCTCCGGACACTCCTCCCAGGGCATGGGCCCGGGCATGGGCTATGCGGGCAACTCACAGACTCTGGAGCGACCCAAGCAGCAGGTAAATGAAATATCTCTATTTCAAATAATGCATTTATACATAAATATATAAATCTCCTCATTTCCTTATCGGGTAATTGATCACTCAGATCACCATCGTTCATGGGTCCCACACACTGGGCAAGCCGAAGAAGAAGTCAGGATCGCAGCGACACTCGGCGGGCAACATCGACTACGACAACTTGTCGGGCAGCCAAGAGGCGGACGACCTGCCTCCCAGTGTGGGCGTGGTCCACTATGCATCCGGTCACACCCACGGCCAGCAGATGCAGCCGACGGGCTTCCGCGGTCGCAGCAAGACAGTGGGCGATGTGGCAGGTAAGTTGAGACCCCTGAACCCATCGAAGAACGAACCCGTTGATCCTGTCGAGAAGCTAGCTAACAACGCCTGTCATCGCACCCCGCATCATCACTCGTCCCGCCATAAAGAAATCACTTGCTCCTCCCCAGATCCCCAGCAGCAGCAGCAGCAGCAGCATGTGCAGCAGGTGCAGCAGGGCCATGCTCACGGGCATCCGCATCCACATCCCCGAGAGCCGCCGCCGCCGCCCATCCGGCAGCCGCATCTGCATCACCACAGCTCGGACATCGAGCGGATCGATCCGGGGACAAAGTCCGAGGGCGAGGAGGACTCGCAGCAGGGCACAATCAGGCCCAAGGCCACTTTGGGTCGCACACCCAATCACCTGACGCTGAGGTGAGTCTTCGGAGTTTACCAAATATATTAGCTCTTGCTGAGTGGTTTTCTGCTGACTAACTGGAATAAGCCAATAAAATAATAAAAGCTTTAGGGGGCTTGATGAAGAATGTAATTAAAACAAACTCTCTAAATTTAAAAATCCTTTCAATAGGTGTCTAAAAGTATGCAATAAAAACCCTAGTCCGGGAATGTGATATTTGAAGATGTTGTACAGCATACTCTTAGGCAACTTTTTAACAGATTTAACGCCTCTAACAGACTAACTAGCTACTTTCGACCTTTAAATAACTTCCATTACTCTCAGTTATTTAAGACTTCATTTAAAATAAGCTAGAACAAAAAATCTAAGAAAATGGTCTTAAGGCCATAACTTTAATTAATAATTTAATTTACTTATTGGATCGAAAGTTATCTTACTAACTCGAAGGCCTTGCATAACTTTTTCCAAAAGTAACAAATAATAAAGTTATGGAAAAAAGCTTCAGTGATGTAATATCACTTGAAAATGTGTCTAAAAGAATGCAATATTTTGTATTAAAGACATTTTTTTGTAAAGTTTAGTTTATACTTCCCAGGAACCTGTTAAGTAATTTATAGTTATAAAGAACTTTGAGTTATAATAACTCAAAAATAATAATAAATTAAGAATAATTTAGAAAATATAGCTGATAATCCCATGTTACACTATATCCAGTTGGTCAGTGGAAGTCCACATGTCCTTGGGTTCACAAGAACCGGCAGTAAGCTCGACTATTGCTTGACCCTGTGCATTTCTCCATTCTCTGCTCGAATCCGCATCCGCATCCGAATCCTGCCGCTCGATAGCACCACCTCGACGCTCTCGGTGGGCAGCACCGGCAGCCAGGCGCGCTTGATACAATCGTCGCATCCGCCGGCCAGCTACCAGCCGGTGCTGATGAAGGACCTAGGTAAGCCAAGCCCGGACGAGTCGGAGCTAGAGTCGGAGTCGGAGGCGCACGCCGCCCAAATGGCGGCCTCCTTTAACTTAAGTCTAGGCAGTAGTGGTAGCTTGTTCGCCTCCGATCCCAGAGAGATGCAGTCCCAGTCTCAGTCCCATTCCCAAGCCCATTCCCATTCCCATAGCCTGCATCCCTCGCCGCGTCAATCGCCGCGTCAGTCGCCGCGTCAGTCCCCGCGACAGTCCCCCAAGCAGGAGATCGAGGTGATTGAGATCTTTGAGAGCGAGGCGGAGCGACTGGCCGCCTCCCAGCAGGTGGCCGTCGTCCACCAGCATCCGGCGGGCCAGGCCAGGGACTCGATGCATAAGCAGCGACGAGACAGAAGCGACCGACGCGACCCGACCGAGACGGACGCCACGGTGCGGTTCATGGACAAGCACCTGAGCGACCTCGAGCAGGAGAACCTGGCCGACAGCGGCACCTGCGACATTGTCGCCTACATGGAGAGCCTGCGGGAGAAGGCCTTCGATCCGCAGGACATGGCCGAGGAAGCCGGCGATCAACAGCAGAACGACTCGAGTTTGTCGCCGGAACCGCAGACCATTGTGGAGAACACGCAGCAGACAGTGGTGGTGGACATTGAGTCGCCCAGCTCGCGGCCAGCCACCGAGTCGGACAGCACTGGCACCACCACCGGGCCCTCGGAGCGATCCGAGGACGAGACCGAGGAGGAAGCCACCAGCTCGCTGGCCTCGCACATTGTGGTGATCGACAAGAAGGTGGACAAGATCTTTAAGGCCAAGTCCCCGGAGCGACCCGCTTCCACCAAGGTGAAGGGTGGCAGGCGCCAGATATACATCTCTCCGGATCGCTGCAAGTCCCAGGGAAGCTCCCCGGTAAGGATCATCAAGATCAAGTCGCCGCGCACCAGTCTGAGTGACCAGGGCAAGCGGTTGAGCGTGTGCTCCTCGCGGGACAACTCCCAGGATCGGCTTTCGGGCGGCAGGAGGACTCCCAGTCCTCGCCGCTCCTCCGAGGGTGGCGGCATACTGAAGCACCCGAGTGGCCCGGCTCCGGGCATCCTCAAGCCACCCTCCAGTCCGGCCAAGTCAAAGAGTCCGGACAGGAGCTGCCTGAAGAAGGGCGGACCCTCGCACGTGTGCAGCGTGGAGACCCTGTCGCCGCACGTCTCGCCCAGGAGCAGCATGGACCACCTGTCGCCGGACAGGGCCACCTGCCAGCGTCACTCGCCGCGCAGCAGCTTCGACAGCCGCGACGGATCGGATCACAACCTGGATGTGCCGCACGGCAGCCGGAAGCGGAGCATGTCCGCCCACGGAAGCTTCGAGACGGGCACCAGGGCGCGAGGCGCCCAGGAGACGTATCAGTACTATCCGGTGTACGACAACCAGACGTGCAGCGACCACTATGTGGCCGCCGCTCCCACTGGACGCTACGGAGGCGGAGGCGGAGGCGGGGGTGGAGGCAGCAGTTCCAGGAGCAGGCTGAGCAAGTCCCTGGAGCGCTCCACCTCGCGGGATAGCACCACCACGAGCAGCTCCTACGGCCACAGGACCTATGGCGTGTCCCCGGAACGGAACTACGTGGTCTACAGCTCGGGACCGTTGCGCTCGCAGTCGGCGGAGAACACCTTTTCGCAGCCCATATACGATCCGCTGCCCAGGCATCCTCCCCAGCCAGTGCACCATCACCAGCAGCAGCAGCAGCAGCAGCACCGGGAGCAGCAACGTGAGCGGGAGCTCCAGCAGCAGCACCAGTACATGAGCTATGTCCCAGATATGGGTGGATACGGAGGAGCGGGCTGCCAGCACGATCCGCAGGGAACCGCAGGTGGCTACCAGCTGAGCTCCTCGGCCCCGGAGTACACCACTTGCATCGACTGTCTGTACCAGAAGAGACCCTCCTAGCATAAGTCCCGCGTGCGGCAGAGTCGCACGCGGAAGAAGACGCCACGCGGAGTGGGAATGGTGGTGGTCAGTGCCCAGCCGACTGCCACTGGCGGCATAGGATTCGTGCCCGAGATGGGGGCGTCCAGTGTTGAGGCGCCCGGCGGCTGTGTGGACTGCCACGACTACTTCGAGATCCATGTCTAAGCCCCATTGCAGATCAACCTCATCCCGAAAGCAAAAACCGTAACAACAAGAACCCGAAATGCCTCAAACAAACTAATTTTAACCGAACTCAGCTCAGATATACGTAAACTCACAATGCTAACGAATTATACTTCTATATAGTAACCCAGTAATCGAACCGAACTTCCAAGACACAAGGGATTGAAATGGAAATCAAAGACCTAGCCTACAGTATATACTCGGCATTGAGAACAGAAGTTCTAGAAATGCAGAAACCTAAACTCACGTACTCGTACTCTCGTTGTGTAAGTGTTAGTCGTAAGTCACTCTTTTGGCGTCGGATGTGTAGTTCATGCCGAAAACTAATCAAAGGACGAGGGCAAGGAGGAGCAGGGTTGCATAACCACTTCCCGGTTCTCAAAGCCCAGTTCCCAGTACCCAGCACCCAGCTCCCAGCTCCCAGCTCCCAGTTCCCAGCTTCCAGTTAATTATTTAAGTTGCTGCCGAGTTGAGCGCGAACATTTCGCCGTGATTTACAAGCTTATACACACATACACTCTCACGCCTGCATACGCACACCTGCAGTCGCTGGTTCACATTAACAAACAAAATGGCGGAAGTTCCGCTCGCCTCGGGGTGGCAAGTAGAAATATTACGTATACGCCGCGTTGCACACACAATACTCAAGTGCCGTAATTACGAGGGCAAACAACAGAAGAGAGCAGCGGCAGCAGCAGCGGCCTCAGCAGCGGCAGCAACTAAAACTAAAGTTGAAATTCATACTCGCACTCAAGCAAACTACTAAGAGACACAGAGAAACAAATGGCAAACTCAACTTGAAACATATATAGATGCGAACGAAAAAAGAAGAAATCAGCCTGCAGAAAGAAAAACTATACAGAAAAAGTTAAAGGGAAGTCAAAGGGAAGCCAAGGGAAGCCAAGGGAAAGAACTGTGTCACTTCCCCCACGCTGCCAAATGAAATCAAACATTTTTAATTAACCATCTCTGGCCATGGATCTGCGATCCTGCTATCTGCGATCTGCGATCCGTGCGACTGCAACTGAGCTGGCACGAGTTGAGTGCCGACACTCCGTGGGTTAACATGACATATACCTAACAAGAGAGGGTTTATTTACATAAGGTAGAGGAAAAAACAAACACTAGCAAAGTAGAAAGAAGGGAGAACAACAAAAAATTAGTTAGTTAGAAAATTTTGCCAATTTGCACGTACAGGGATGTGTGTGTGCGATGAGGGCATCGGTGTGTATGTACCAATAATGTTGTGACAAATAATTTGCATATATGTGCATATGGTTTTTTGTATGATTTTTATAGGTTTTTTATATAGATATAAACAAATATACATGCATATACAAGGCGACGCGAATGAAATGTTACATTTTCCGCATCGGTTTTTCCAACATTCTCATTCCACACATTCCAATTAAATGAAATCAGAAGAAATACAATAAAAAGAATACAAGGCAGACTTGAACTGTATTCAGAGAGAAAGATAATCGTAAGTCGTACCTCAATGTTCAGTAAATGGGTAATCAAATGATATATGTATGTACACCTAGGTAGCCAACAGGGAAGCCATGGGAAACCATAGATACTCGGCATCTTCCCTCTCAAAACTCTCGACTAAATAGCAAACGGTGGTGGTTAGGGTCAAACCAAAAAATTTCAGGTTGTTGTAACGAGAATTCAAAGCAGTCAGTATTAAACAAACCAAAAACAATGTAAAACATAGTCGAAATAACGTAAATAAATAAGTTTAAGCTTCAAAGGAAACGTTTACAGTTCACAGTTTACACTGGGCTTCGCAGCAGCAGCAAAATCAAAAATAAAGAATGGAATCAAATGAAGAGCACTCTCCAAAATCAAAGTATACATACATCGTAAAAATATGGAATAAACATACTATATACACACATACTATATATACAGCAGCATATACATACAACATAAATGTTAAACGGTAAACGGAAAACGGGAATACTCGGAAAAAATATACGAAAATAAAGGCAAACTAAATAGAGATAAGCGTTACGCGATAAGCGGAGACCGCAGACAGCGAAACATTTAAGAGTAACAGTAAAGCTAAAACAAATATCAAATTTAACCGGTAATCCATGTGTGCACACCCCCGCACTCCCCCTGCATTCCACTATACCACTAAACAAATAATCGAAAAATCAACAAACTAAACGCAAAAACTAAACCAAACTAAAGCGGAGGAGCACTAAACCTAATTGAACTAAACTAAACTGCAGCAAACTAAAGCAATTGAAATGCAATTAACGAAATGGCGTATGGCGTATGGAGATAAATATACAAATAATACAAATAAATGCATAAAATACACACAAGTAAACAAGTACGGCACCGACAAAGAACAGAGACCGGAAACCAGAGCAGTTTATGCGTCGATTTCCTGGGCCCATCCCCCATCCCCCAGCCACCCTCGAGAATCCACCCCTTAACCCCCCAAAACCCTCCCCCCTAAATTAGTTATGCATCTAAATTTGTTTAGTAGTTGCTTAGCAGGTAAGTGCAATGTTCATTTGTAATTAGGCAAGCGACGACGACGACGACTACGAGGACGACGTTGAGTACTTGGATTGAATTAGTCATTAAACAATTAAACGGGTGATATTTCATTTTGTCTATACATGCAAATTATCTCAAAGATAACTAAAATCCAAAGTCCCAAATCGATTCAGTTAGATATATACATATATATAGTCGTAGCAGGCCGAGGTCCCAGAGTCTAGGTTTTATTTCCCATTTCCGGAGCCTTTGTGTGCGTGCGTGCATCTCTTCGTAGCGTGTATCTGTGTATCTGTTGTGTCTGTTACAAACACTTGATATTATTAGTTGGCATCGCTTGATTATTGATTGATTACTTGATAATTAGCATTAAACCAAACCAAAATAACCTGTGAGATCTAAGAACTTTGCCACTACATACAATTTCCTTTTCGATTTGATGAACGTTTTGCATTTTCTCAATGACTAACCACTAGAGAGTGTGCCCAGAGATCTATGCCAAAAATAATCTTGAACTATCTTGCTAAATGCCATGCCGAAAGAGCCGAAAGAGAGCCATGTCCATTATAATCGATCTCTATATATATTTAACTAACAACTATATATGTCTTATGGTTACACACACGTGCCCCACACCAGCCACCAGCCACCAGCCACCATCCACCTCCCCAGAACCAGAATTTATTCGGCATTTTGTTAAAAAACATATAAAACACACACACAAATGTATGGAAACGCAATTATTTGCCAGAAATTTCATTTTCAACTAGTTTTGCGTGCCAAACAAACTGGAATAAAATTAAACAAATTGAATTTTATGAAACTCTCATCTATGCACCAACTTTATCCATCGTTTTGAATCACGCTCTTTGACTTTTTGCATCTGGAAAACTAATTTCAAAATTAGCTAGTGGGTTGCAACACCAACAATTTCAATTTTCACCACTCACTGTCGCCACACTCCACCACAATTTTCCAAATTACGAATTACGCATAACGCGAAACCCCCTTTCCCCACCGCATATATGTATATGTTCATAAATTTGTACCTTTCATTTTGTTTGACGAATTGGAGCCCTCTACCTGTACCAAGCAAGATAACACACACACACCAGAGGCAGAAAGGAAATGTTGGCATAAAATGCAAAACTTTTGATCAGAATTCGAAAATTGAACGGTCCAACTGCGTTTAGTAATGAACTAAAAATGAATTTAAACTAGAAAATACAAACTAAAAGTGAACCAAGCGATGTCAACATTTTAGCCAACACAACTCTACTACCCCCGCCAAAAAAAAAAAGATGAAAAACCTAATCACCAGTATTAGTTGTTGAATTAGCTGTTAATTACTCCCACTAAACCCCGCCCAGACCCCTAACTATATCGAGTAGCGACCCCGCTTGAAGTAGTTCTCATTAAACATTAAAAAATAATTAGTTTTGCTTATACTTTCCTAACCGAAAAAACCCCTTGCTTGCATGTTTTTTGTATTCCGAATTGGCCACAATTTTTACCTGTGAAAATCTGTATATAACCAACTGGAGAAGCTTCTCCTCCCCACTCTCTCTCTCTCTCTCTCTCTAACTCTCTCTCTCTCTGTCTGTAACTTTTTCTGTAATCTAATTTTCTGTCTGAAGAACAGAATAACAAAAACTACAAATTAAGTTCTGCAAACAACCGAAAATATTTCATATATTTTTTCATATATGGTTTCCATTGTATCTTTTCTTTTCTTTCATTTATTGTAGGGTCCCCGGTGTGGAAACCACGAGACATGATAAATTTAGGCACAGATCCACAGTCAACAACCCGCAAAGACGATGTGAAAAATTAAATCAGAAAAAGCAAAGCAAAACCAAAACGAAAACATTTAGTATCAAGCTAAGCTAAGCTAAGCTAAGCGCTAAGCCGGCACAAAAGCTCTTGGCCAGCAACTTCAAACTTCAGATCCTTTGTTCGATTTCTCAATTTTAACTAATCAAGTGTAAGGCAACGGCAACAGAGAACAAGAGCAGCGGTGAAAGCAAGTGAAACGGCAGCAGCAGAGAAGCAGGGAAGCAGGAAAGCAGGAAAGCAGGAGCAGAGTTCAAAGTTCGAATCAAATCGGAAGCATTTTTCAAGCTCAGGATGCAGTGATTTAATTCATCAGGAATGGATGCGGTTGAAGAATGCTTACCTTTGGTTCGCTTCCACTCTCTCTCTCTCCCTCTCTCTGCCTCTGTCTGTGTGTCTGCCTTTTTTAACTAAAAGGATAAAACATCGAAGAGTTTTTGTCAGTTTTACGTTTACGTTCGCATCACGAAAAGGACTCGCCCGCGAGAGAGATCCCTTTTAGAAAGAGAAAACCTAAAATCTATTTAAATTAATAAAAACGAAGAGAAGACTTTGATTTATATTGAATTGTATTTAAAGTGCAAAACATATAATAAAAGCATAATTAAAGCGAAGGATTTTGAGCAGATTTAATATGAACTAAGCAGAAGCAAGGAGATTAAACCAGATTAAGAAATACGAGAACAAATTCAAATGCATTTGTCGCTGAAAAAGACTTGAAAGTAATTTCGATTTAAATACATACACTTATTGAGGACAGGACGAGAGGACGAAGCTGTCGCAGGAGTAAGGAGGAAGACCCGTAAACAAATTGCAACCATTGTATTTAGGCTTAGAGAATTTAAAAAATAAAAAGAAAAACAAAGCAAAGCAAAGTCAAATGCAAAAAGAAAAAAATAAGGAAAAACCAAAACCCAAGGCGGTTAATGAAGAAAATGTTAGCCAATTAAGCCACACACACACACACACTGAAGCAAATCAACACACAGTCGTAATCGTAATGAAACAATTAAAAACAAAACAAAAAAGCAGCAATAAAAATGTTTAGTTCGTAGAAAGTACACTGAAATAATACATAAAGATACCATACAAAAAATGCCCACACACATAAACGAAAATGGTAAAACGAAAATAGCAAAAATTTAGTCAAAATGTTAAATGGTAAACTAACAAAGAAAATAATAACAGGGCGGAGAACGCAAGCGAATCCTTAAAAATAAATTGGGCTTGTTGCCCCACCCCCACACACACTCACAATCACACACACACAAAATCCAATCAGAAAAAAAAACAAAAGATAAAGGGCAGAAAGTAAAACTCAATACGTTAAATGCGGGCAAAAATAAATTAAAATACAAACTATAAAAAAAAACTATGCAAGAAAGCAAAAGGAAATATATAAGCGTAAGCTGAAGCAACACAAACATAAAAAAGACGACACCTTCTAGCAGAATTACAATAATAATTAAGAACTTCACTTTCAAAACACACTTTAAGAACTCGAGAATCGAAACAGAATTATTAAAGTTAAACATAGGAAGCCCCAACCCAAACCAAAACCCGAAACCATAGACAAAGGCACATTTTTTGAGAACTAAATTTAAATTGATGAACTACCCCTGCTTTCCTTGACATGTCTCAAGACCTATGGTTTTCACACTTTTGTAGGACGAATTTTTAGCGAAAACAATATGATAATATAGTCAAAATACAATGAGAATTCCACACCAAATGGGAAGATGAAAAAATGAAAAAATTAAAAATAATAATTAATTGGTTGTGAATGCAGCTTCGATGATGTTAATCCGATTCAGGAACAATGAAATCCCCCAATTGCTGAAACGTACATTTATTATTATTATTGTTCCCCCCGGCACGGTTCGTACACTGTTCGTACAGGCGGCGATTGTCAATGGTTTTGGTTTTTCAGTGTACTTAGAGACAGGCATTCACACTCATTCATTTTTTACCCCTAAAACCAGCATGTAGCAACAAATCGAAACATAATCAAAACATTTTTTAGGTTTCCAATCAAATTGAATTAAATATACAAAGGTAAACTTTAATTAAACGAAACGAAACGAAGGGACGAGGAGGAAATAATAAAAACTACAGACCATAGAAAGCTATAGCTAAGAAGTCGAGTAAATACAAAAATTCTAATTGTATACAACAAACAGTCTAATGATATAGATCATCCGCCGCGGCGGATGACTGCTAATCAAACACGGGACAAACAAGGAGAAATTTACCAGAATCACAACGTTTTAACAATATTTTTACGGTTTATATAAGTTCGACGACGACGACAGCGGTAACGTAAATATATTAATTAATAATAAAACCCAACCAACCAGAGGCGAGGTGCAGTCAGTCAGTTGGAAGACTTTAGCGAAATGAAATAGTTAAATTATGTGAACACTCATTTGAATGCGAGCACCGCAGCGGCGTGAAACTTTTTGTACGCATTTGACTATTTTTAAAGCATTTTTATTAAATATATATATACATAGTCACTATTATACGAATGTTTGAGAGCCAAACCATGTACTCGACTCATTTAATTAAGTTCACGTGTGCACACGACGCACTGAAATCTCTTTAACAAATTGTTATCGGATATCTGATTTGTTTTCGAGCATAATTGTTAGTTATATCTCTTACCACACCTTCCTTTCGGCCAGAGCGCTGCCCAGGCAGCAGCAGAGGGTAACACACACAATTGCATATTGAGTCTATAAGTCTATAAAATCAAGAGCAACGGCAGCCGCATTGTCGACGTGCCACACGAAGTGGCAACACATTAAAACTCAATTTTAATTGTAACAAACAAACATAATTAGCAGCTGCAACAAGAACAACAACACAGAAACAAAAAATATAAGAACATGCAATGGATGTTAATACTTTTTGAGAACAAGAAACAACAATGAATAATATGCAAGCGTAAAGAAAATGAAAACAAATACACAATGATTATACAATTGCAAATGCAAACTTAACACTCAACATAAGGATAGTGAAAATGTGTGACAAATGATTAATTACAAAATCCTTTTGAAGTGAAAAACAAAAGAAAATAAAATGTGAAATTTAAAAAGAAAAACAATATCGAAAGAGTTTTATTTCTAGAACATTCTTAGCATTTCAGCTTTCTAGGCTTCGAATTTTTAAACTTTTTTTCCCAATTATTATTTGTGAATTGACGTTCTGTCTGGCATCTTCTTTTTAATTATTATTTCCATTCCTCTCCATTCATTCTAAATTGCATTTCAGGTTATTTCTTTTATTTCAATCTTAAAATTGTTAATATAACCACCTTTAGACATGGCGTTGTCAAAAGCTCCAGATTTCGACTCTCCAGTGGAACTCTACATTACTTTCCCAAATTTTAGCACCCTAGGTGTCGCTTCTGCTTTTGGCTGAACTTTCTGAATTGGCGCCCCCTAGCGTCCAAGGGGAGAAATTTTACCATAATTACAGTGCGCGCCCGAAGAAGTGAACAGCATTCTTTATACCTTTGTGAGGCATTGCATTTGATAAGAAATGTAAGTATTTTGTATGGTTTTGAAAGAAAATAGGTTATTGGTTTATAGTAAATACATTTTATTGTTCTTTCATGACTGTATGGGGGTGCTGTGGGGTCATTCGTCGCAAACAAGCTTATGAAAACCACTTGAAGCCACTGGAAGTTTCGAAAAATAAATAAAAGCTAAACAAAATATTAAATAGTTTCCTTAAAAAAATAAATTTAAAGGGAAATGTCATAATGATTGGTGGTTATTGTTGACGGCTCCATCCTTGACTAAACCAGCTTTACAGAAATGTTATTTTGCCCTTGTAAATGCAATTGCCTCCACGTCAACCCACTGACCCATTAAAAAGTCGCGTTCAATTTGTATAACTTTATTGCTAAACATAATAATCATTGTACTAAAACGTACTATAATTCTAGTGTTTACAAGTGTGTGTTTCTCCCAGCTGACATAACCTCCAAGGATCATGGTGCTCCGCGATTGGAACTGGAATGCCGGAGCGGGACTGATAGCTGCTGTTGTTTACAAAAACCGTGAATTACTTTCAATTTATAATACCGTTTATTTCTTAGCTTCCAGTTGTGGGGGTCTTAAATAAATATATAAGGAGAT